>JALLOT010000806.1:0-17533 GCA_036939595.1 Thalassiosira livingstoniorum
TACGAAGATAATTAAAACCCCAATTATCTGAATGAAATTAACGAAGCAAACACCTTGACCGTCATAATAAATGCTCTGTTTTACGCATGTATGTAGAAACCTTACCAATTTAAAACATTTCGGTACATAGTCCGAAAAATCTTGTTCACATCGAGATGTCCACCCAGGGGAGGCTGTTGCTGCCTGTCTGCCTGTCGCCCGTCTGTCAGCCGTCAGAGGCTTGTAGCCAGTAGATCTAAAGTAAAGGCTTACTTTATCTCTCCTAGGTTGTCGCCCTTTACCTAGAGGTCGTCGCGACGATGGCCGCCTTCTCGCCCATCGTTGGCACGTCCCTCCTTCCTCTCCTTCGGAGCTCCCTCACCCATTAGACTACTGGCTCATTGTTACATTGTCACAGGCTACGGCCTGCTCCACGTTCCACGCCATGGCGTCTCCCGGGCTGGTCGTGCGAGTCTCATTGATTGGCATGGGGCGGTCGGAGAATTACTACTTCGCCGACCCCGCCGATCCCAACGCCAACTACGTCGAGGCGTATTTCCAAGACCTTCGTTACTTCGTCGCAAGAATCCCCGTGTACGATCTCTCTCAGTTTGAGGAGATTTATGGCCCTACTCGGGGCATCTTCGACCTTCCATCCAACGCACTTCCGGACGGGCAGGCTCTCTACGAGAGTCAATTGGAGGCTATTAGACGAGCCCAGCTTCCAACACCGCCATCTCCACAACCTCGTCGTCCTTCACCACCTACTCTCCCTTCCCCAGCTACGTATGCACCCCCTCAACCCAATTTATTAGAGGCAGATCTGGATGCACCAGCTCTCGACGCCCTTGTGGCAGCAGCATCTGCTGCTCGCACTGCCTCAGTGCCACCTACCTCCAACTCTCCAGACTATAGTCTGCACATGGAATCGGCCAGTGAGAGCCTTAGCTCAAGGGCCCGTGACAGACTCCGCGATTTAGAGGGCTTTTACCAATATAATGCCCTCAATCGCTCGGCATCTTCCACTTCATCTACGAATCGAGTTAATGGGGGGCCATTGGGTCTTATCACAGGGGGGAATAATTTCGTGGCGGGAGGCAGTCAATTGGGTTCTCAAGGGGGTTCGGTGTCAAGACACACAACAACTTCTGGGGGGTCTCGTTCACAGAGGGGGCAGGATCCTCCTCCGTCTTCGAACCCTTCGAATTCTTCGACTGCTCGTGTGCGTACCAGCCCCCCGTCTAATTCCTCTCGCTGGTCCCTATCAACATCCCATGTGTCTTCCACTACACAACATTCCTTCCATTATGACCCAGGGACCCAACGTGGCGTAGACCCTGATGCATCCGTGGCGCCTTCTCGCGCTTCGTCTCATCATTCTTCTCGTGGCGGATCATCTCTTCATTCTTCTCGTGGGGGGTCTGGGCGTGCTGGCCAACAGGCAACGCAACATGCTCGTGGCCCTGATCCAGAACCATCGAATTACACTCCTCCTTCGTTTCAGCCATCGACACAACCTGCCTCAGTGGCTCCCTCCCCTTCTCCAGCGGCAGATCCCACGCCACCTGCTTCCGTGGTGCAGCCACCTTCTCCAGCTTCTACCTCCATTCTTCGCCAGCCGGCTGCCTCTCAGCCTCAATCTGGGGCTTCTACTCCCGTTGCCTCATCTCGTGTTCATCGTGACAGGATCCCGGGGATCACATTCAACCCTCTCCCTCACTCTTCTACTCCTTCGTCCTCTACTACCACTAATGTTCAGTCTAATGATGGCGATGTCTCGGTTCTTACTCAACAATTTTCTGAAGTATCTTCAACAGCTCGGGACCCGGACGAAGGGGAGTTTATTGATGTCACTCCCAAAAAGGCACGGTCTACTCGTTCTTCTCGGGACAGGGATGATGGTCAACTGGCGGTTAATAATGCTATTGTCAAACAACTGGAGAAGCAGTCCGAAACAACTGCTCAAATTATTGCAGAAATGAAAGAGGAGGCTGCTCACCAAAGTAGCGTCTCCTCATCCACCCATAAAACTCAATTTTCTCTCCCCAAATTTAATGGAGCCACGGGATGGCGGGCTTTTCATAAGAAGCTCAAGCAACTTCTTGCCAAGGAGGCTTTCTCTCCTCTCCCGTCTAAAGACCTCGTCACAACTGATGCCAACAAAAAGAAGAGTGAGGCCCTGGATGATCTTCTCGTCGAGTCTTTGTCTGGGGCAGCCGAGGCCCATTTTGCAAACAAGGATGAGATATATTTGAATAAAGGCTTCGAGAAGGCAAAGAAGTTGATTGAAGAGTACAAGGGTACCGGGGATCAAGATATGTTTCTCCGTCTCTTCGATGTCTTCGGGTCAAATCAGCAGGGATCCAACGAATCCCCGGTGGAGTTTGCAGCTCGGCTGCAGGAAATCTTTAGTTCTCTGGAGGAAGGCGGTTTTGGTCTCCCTCAGCCGGTACAAGCCATTATCATGGTCCGCGGTCTCGCTCCTAAATATTCCAGGATCGCCGAGCACTTCAGAGAGGGCACTCGCCCTTTTAGCTCCGCCTCAGTTGACAGCATCACTAAATGGTGTAATAACTTTGATAAATCGGGGTTGGCTCTTGGTATGAATGATGGGGGGCCATCTGCTTCCGCGGCTCGAGGTGGGCGAACCCACTCGGGTCCTCCTCGCCAAAATGGGGGGCCTTCTGACCCTCCTGGGGAGGTCTACAGTCTCCTCAATAAGACCCCGGCTTCCGTCATTGATGAACAGATCAAGTCTGGACGTTGCTTCGTCTGCAACAAACATCCCGATTGCAGAAAATGCTACCGTCTCCGCGCAGCCGACCTGGCCGTCGTCACTGCCTCAGCTTGCACTTGCGGGGCTGTGGCAGACTCTCAAAAGCCCTCTTCGTCCAACTCCGACTCCGGCTCTGGCAATCGTCCTTCTGGTGGTCGTGGTGGCAATAACTCCCGTAATCGTGGTCCTGGAGGGCGTGGCCCTGGTGGTCGTGGTGGCCGTGGCCCGGCGGCTAACAATACAACACAAACCCCAACCGCCCCTACCGAGACTCCAGCCCCAGCCCCTTCTCCAGCACCCGGACATCCTCCAGCGGCCTCGGATGATTCTCAACAGCCTGCTGGCCAATCTGCTTCAGTGGAACAAGTCTCTCCATCGGGCTCCTTCGATTCTGGCGATCAATTCCAGTGGGACTTGGACGAATCAGAGTATGTGTCAGCTTCTCATACCGCAGTGGTAAATAATAACAATGTTGTTATTCCCTACTCGCCTCAGTCTTGCCATTCTACTTCAAATAACAGTAGTGGGGATAGCCTGTTTAACCTTAACCCTAATACGGTTTCTCGCCTCGCTGACACCACTTTGCCAGTCTGCGCCTCCTCCGTGGTTTCTGACAAGTTAGCCCATCTGTTTGAGGAACTGAAGGTATATGCTCCCAACCATCCTACCTTGGCTGATAAGCCCCTTTGCCGAGGGCTTATGGTTGCGGACTCCGGTGCAACCGATCATATGACTGCTGACAAATCAGCCTTCATCTCATATCATCGTGTTCAAGGGCTCGGGGTCCGAATGGGCAACAAAACTATTGCCCCGGTGGCCGGCAAGGGAACGGCAATTTTTATCCTCAATGGGAAAAAGGTCCTCGTTCGGGATGTCCTCCATGTCCCAACTCTTCGAACCCCCCTTTATAGCCTGAGGGCTCACTTGGAGCAACCTGACTGTGGATTTTTTGGAGCCCACGGCGTTGGCTTCCATGTCTTCTTCCCTTCCTTTATCCTTACGGTAGACACTCGGGTGGATTGTCACTTGTCCTACAGCCCTCTTGGGAAAGCGGCTTCCTTGGACGATTTAGACTACAAACAGCCCAAGATTGACCCTTCTGCTGCCGTGTCTTCGGCTCCTACGGAACTTCCAACTCCTCCTCCTGTCCCTCCTCCACAACATTTCCAATTCTGCCGGCACTGGGCCAAATGTGGTCATTCGTCTTCGTCTAACGAGGAGCCACACCTTATTCCTTCCGATGACCCCAATGATATCCCATCCAACTTTCCAACACTTTCCCCTACTTCGGCAGTCTCACCGGCCCCTACTGAGTCGCCGATATTGCCTCCGTCTTCAGTCCCAACTCCCTCTCGCCCTCTCCAACACCTTATGTCCCTCAACAACCAAATGTCTCGAACCCTTTCTTCTTTAACCCCTGAAGAACTTCAAGAGGTTATTTCTCCGGGATCCACCTCCCCTCAACCCTCCACTCAGCCTCGCCTGCTCTCGACTATGTCTCAAGCAGAGATCCTGGAACATCTCCATCATCCTTCCACTACCCTTCCTCGCGTCCGACCGTGTGACACGCCGAATGGTTCTGATACGAAGACACACTGGACGGCCGAGGAGCTTCATCGAATCACGGGTTGCCGTCGTTTTAAAAATTACAAACATTTCATGCAGACCAGTAATGGCAACTGGATTGAGGGCGGAGAATTTCCTCAATCCATTGGCTCTTACTCCACCATTCCCAAAGCAAAGAGAGGTGGGCCGATCGACCGCACCAAATACAGGTTTTTGGACGTGGTTCATCTTGACATAGCCTTCGGGGACGGTGTGGCCATCGGCGGTGCCAGATACGCCCTCATTTTTGTAGACCGTGCCACCCGTTACAACTGGGTCTTCCCTCTTCGCAATCTCTCCTCCGATGAGATTTTGGCTGCTTTTTTACTCTTTCGCACAGAAGCTGGTCGATTTGCCACCACTTTCCAGTGCGATTGTGATGACAAGCTCGTCGGCAGCAAAATCAAAACATTTTTGGCTGATAAGGAGTCAACTATCATTGCCGCACCTGCGGGTCGCCAGTCCTCCAATGGCCTAGTTGAAAGCCATTGGAAAGCTGGTTTCTCCGTTCATGCTAGTCCACGGCGTGCCTGCGGACACTAGGACGTGGCTCCCTCTTTTCTCCATGGTGTATTTTCACCACGACAAAGATGGCACGTCGGCACGTTCAAATGCACAGGCGCACACCATGGATGGTATAGCCATTGGACGGTCATCTAAGTCCAATGCTCTCCTGGTGTATAACCCAAGGAACAAGAAATTCTATGAACCCGATTCGTATCGGTTAGATCCCCATCGTCTTCCGGGGGCGGTTTATCCTACTCTCACCTACGATGGTGGACTTTTTTGTTCGTTGTTGCGTGAAACTAATCCAGCTCAGGAGGAACAATTTCCTCCCGGCACTAGGGTTGAAAAACTGGACGAGACCACGAACATCATTAAGTCGGGCACAGTCATGGACATTCCCTTGGGTTCGTTATCTCCAGATTCTGATCCTACTTATTTAGTTCAATTCGATGACGCCACCACACTCCAAGTGTCCGCCTCCGATATGCCATCTCTTCTTCCCAAACCTCCAGCTATCGACACCGCGGAAACCTCCTCGGACCATCTTCTTCCTCCATTTCTTCAACTTAACTCAAAAATTACCTATGAACATGAAGGTCAATACTTCAAAGGCTATCTGGGCATCCGCAACGGCATCTACCGGTTCGTTTATAAACGTCATCCTAATCGTAAAACTGAGGAGTGGGGTGTCCCACTCCCAGATCTCACACATTCCTGGACGGATATGTGTGTCCAGGGTATTTTACTCCCTGGCCACCAAGCGTCTTCTTTCCTACGCCAAACTTCTCCGGGCTCTCAATCCCAAACTTTTGATCCTTACGCCCACTTCGTCAGCGCAGTTAATCTCCACACGGACTGCCCAGCGTCTCTCATGCAGGCCTTGGCAGATAACCATCCCGATCGGGAAATTTGGTTACAAAGCTATTACGAAGAAAAGGATTCTATTGAATCCATGGGCACATTTGAGCGGCTTACTCTCGCAGAATATAGGGCACTTCGTGAAAAAGGGGCCCCTAAGGCCATTCCTACCATGTGCGTGTTGACGATCAAGAAAGATCAAAACCTTCTCCCTATTCGGGCCAAATCCCGCATAGTGGTATTAGGAAATCATGAAGACCGCGTATGGTCAAAATCGGAACGATATGCACCAGTCTTGCGTTCCGATTCCCTTCGATACTTAACCAGTTTAGCAGTGGAAAACAAACAAACACTCAAGCAAGGGGATTGCAAAAATGCTTTTTGCAATGGCGATCTCCCTCCTGAAGAGGTTACCATCGTCAAACCTCCTTCAGGAGATCCGACTTCCAAGCCAAATGAATTCTGGCTGTTGCGCAAAACTTTGTATGGATTACGCCGCAGTCCGCGGCACTGGTACGACAAGATTAAAAAGATTTTATTATCGATGGGTCTCAAGCAAAATATCTATGATCCGTGCATCTTTTCTGGATACGTCACAGATCCCAATTATCCCCAGTCTTTGACAACTTCGGTAGATCCGTCCAACCCCAACACATTCATTCCCAAGGTTCCTCTGGTCCTCGGGCTTTATGTCGACGATTTTGTTTACTTCTCGACTTCTTCCGAGGTCGAGAGGCACTTCGAACGAATTCTTTCGAAGCTCATTAAAGTCGACTTTATGGGAACCGTCGAATGGTTCCTCGGCGTAAATTTCATTTGGTCCGTCACCAACAAACGTGTGGCCGTCCACATGAACCAAGCAGCCTTCGCAGCGAACTTGGTTGAGAGTTTCAACTTATCCAGTCGCTCCCCTACACCTACGGCCACTCCTTATCGCTCGGGTATACCCATCGATGCTATACCCGACTCCAAGACCGATTCGGAGTCTCCAGCCTTCCTTCGTCGCCGCGAGGCCTATCAAAGTTTAGTCGGCAGTCTGGGCTGGCTTTCGTCTAACACTCGCCCAGACATTGCCCCTGTTCATTCTTTCTTGTCGTCCTACAACGACTGCCCTTCTCCCGGCCACATGAAGGCCGCCTTATATGCACTTCACTACGTACATTCTACTTTCAATTACGGTATTACTTTCTCTTCGGATTCTTCCCAACCCACTCACTGCTTCCTGCATTTCCCCAACTCTTCGGATACCGAGGCTTACACGGATGCCAAGCCACCAACTCCCAATTCTGCACATAAGCTCACTACTTACAGTGACGCGTGTTGGGGTTCCCAACTTGGGAATGCCATCAGGGACGGAACTCTCCTTCCCTTATTCAAGTTCCGCAGCATGAGCGGTGCGATTGTCTTCCGCATGGGCGGTCCAATCGCTTGGAAGTCGGTCCGACAAGACCGCACATCTCACAGTTCCTGTGAGGCTGAGATTCGGGCTACTTGTGAGGCCGCTAAACTTACTCTCTCTATTAAGAATCTGGCCTCTGGCCTTTCAAAAATCGGCTTCACTCCAGCGGATGATGATAAGACCATTCCAGTTTACAATGACAACATGGCCTGCGTCAACTGGTCTCACAATCAGACCATGAAGCAAATCAAGCACATGGAGCTACGGGAAAACTCGGTTCGTGAATGGGTCGCGGATAAAACTATTGATGTCCTTCACGTGGACGGTAAGTGCAATCCTGCGGATATTTTTACTAAAGAAATGCGCAATGGCGCCCATTTTCGCCGCATTCGGGACTCTTTCATGTGTGCCCTGCACACATTCCATCAAGGTTTCCCACCTGCTCCCTTCGGCTCTTCCCCTCTGGCTCAGCACTCAGCTGCTGCGTCCTTCTCACAAAATGTGAGCGCAACCTCTGACGTCACACCTGTTTGCACCTATGACGCTCGTCCGTCCCCGACTTCTGTCGTGACAAACAAGTCTGCTCCTTCAACTTGTCCAGGTTTCCAGCAGGCCTCTTCCCATTCTGGCCTTTTCGGCCTCCTTCTCACTGTCCCTGATCTACTCCGATCCACTCCGTGTCTCATGTCACATCTGTGCTCTTCTGCCCGGTGCGCTTTGACCGTCCTTCTCTCCACAAGCGCTCCGATGGGGGGTGTTCCTGCCTGTCTGCCTGTCGCCCGCCTGTCAGCTGTCGGAGGCTTGTAGCCAGTAGAACTAAAGTAAATACTCACTTTATCTCTCCTACATACAGCATGCATGTCATATTATTATTATGTAGCATGAAGATGATGTTGTTGTTAGTCTACAATAATATTATCATCAATGGAAGTAAGTAAGTACATTTTGTCCAGTTGGGGAAACAGTAGTAGGGTTGATTGCAAATTGAGTCACATTGTACTATTTCAAATCTTAAAATTGTAGGACAACAAGAGTAAGTAAGTGGTAGGTACAAGAGGGAAGCTGATAGTTGTAGAAAATATCTTTTGTTTCAGCTTGAACTGTTTTGAGAATTCATTTAGTGGCTCTGGCCAATGTTCAATCAATAAACAGCCAGGTACCTGGCTAGTAGTTCCAGTATTTTTTGGTGAATTCATGGTTTCATTGACAGTTGACATCCTTATCACTTTAGAGGGTCTAGGTATTGGTTTTGAAGTATCTAAGAAGGTACATATGGCAATGTAACATTTCTCGTGGTAAATAATATTTTTAGGCAAATTACCTTTTAAATTTCCCTTTTTGTGGAACTTATATTATTAAGATGAATTATGAATTGATGATACAATATCAACACTACTGTCAAAGTGCTGACAGATTGTGCTTTTGTTGCCACCAAGCATTTGTTTATCCATTCCATTGTTATGACCTAGGTCAACTAAATATATGAAAGAATATAATTAAAGTGGTTAATCCCATTATTGAAAAAAATAATAATAGCTCAAACCTTGAACACTGCAGTTAGTTGTATGGTAACTGGCGAGAACATCTGTTGTGTCACTATGGAATCAAAGATGCTGGTACAACAAGAACCTTTTCACTGATTTCTTAGTTGGAACAATGTTGATGACAAATGTGGCATTATCAAGAAAAATAATGCTCTTATTGTCATCTTTGTTGAAATCACTGGCATCACAACAGTGGGGCAAACAGCGGTGTGGTTTGGTGGTTTTAGTCATTGGAAATGGAAAGGTTGTTGACCAACATGATGCAAATGCACAAAAAGCCTTCATTATGCAGGAATCAAATCCATAAAATAACAACAAAGGCACTCATGATTTTCTGCTTACATTTGCGTCCAAAACTTTCTTCAAAATTGTAATGAAATGTTGTTTATTAGCTTAGAGCATACTAATTCTACACAAACTCTGTAGAAGTAAGTGTGCCTCATATTTCTATGAGTTTGAAAAAAGTAGTAACTTCACAAAAATCACATCAGTGTTGTGTCAAAGAAAGATCAATCAGCATCCAACAATCACCCAAGAATACATGTATACTATTCTGGTCGTAACCAACACATATATGTATTGCAGTGTTGCTGGAATTAAAATTAACACATCAAAAATAAAAATCCACACTAATTGCAATGCAAAAAGTGCCATGTTTGTGTGATATTGTAGGATTACATGCAGCATAGAAGTTGAAGTGTCCCACAACAAAGAGACAACTTTTATTCATTACAAACAACACAATTGGTGTTCCTAGTAAAAATGCAGCATGCTCAAGGTACTAAGTAGGCCCACAACTAACAGTTCAAGTACAAGTATCAATGTTTAGATTCTCTGAACAGTTTTCATTGTTTTTTCTGCATTGTTTCTTTGAAACATATTTATCATCAGTGTCATAGGCAAGTACTCTCTAGAAGAATTTTGTAAGATCATTGGAGGATTTTCTATATTAAAAGAATAATATATTTAGCTGCAGCCCACAACCATGGCACAGGAATTTTTGACAACTTCATCTGCTTACCACCCCGTCTTTCAAGTATTTTGTTCAAGTAGAAATAATACTCAAGCTATTTTGATTAGACAGAGCATATTTTCAGAAAATCAACAGGATTTTGTAGACTATTCATTGATTCATACTACAAACAATCCAAATGATAATAATTGCCACCCTCCAGAACAGAATACCCCCCAAGCTTTGCCCAAAAAACACTCTTTTCAATTTCTCTAATTATCTTTGCTATTGCTTTGTCCTTGGTTATCATGGTTTTGTCTGCTTCATCTTTACCTCCTTGCCTTAGTTGATTTGGTGCAGAATCCTCATTTCCATATGGAATAAAGTTCCTTCAACTCTTCTCCCCTTGTGTAATGGTGTTAATGTTTTCATCTCCCTCACAACATACAGTAAGCAACACCAAAATATTAGGGAAAGCCCGCCAAGTATGAAGTATAAAGGAGGTAGGTCAAAAGACACAAGACCAACTGTAAGCATGGAAAGAGGTGAAAGTCCATTGTACTGGCTGGTGAGAATTCTAAAACCAGCAGCTGTACCCATTCTTAATCTTCCCATCTATTGTCACCACAACTTCCCAAAACCAAACACATCCAACAACAAATAATAACAGTGCAAAAATCTACATTCACCATTTTGGTGCAGAAACTGTGTATCAAAAAATAATTCAACCAACCATTTAGGTTGGGAATTTTTGTATAACTTTGTGATTCAAGATCCAAATCTGCTATGCTTACAGCTGGTGAACCAACCAAAATGTACCAACATATCCAAACTGAAGCATTGTCAATGACTGCAACAATTACCCTTTTTCTGCAACCATGGTTATATTCAGTAAATGGAACAAATTCCAACTTTCATTCACAAATTCCACTTCTTGACATGACAAAATAACTGCCAAGACCTTGAATTAAGCATCTAAACACCAACAAAATTCAGAAAAAGAAACACCTTAGAAAATTTTCTTTCTCAAATGAAAAAATTCTGCCCACTCCAAAAAAAATGTCAAAAAATATTTCTGGGTCTTCCATTCTACACCTTGCCTCATCAAATAAAAATAAAGAAAGAAATCATAATGTCCAACAAAGTGGCAACCAGAAATGCAACAGCAAAAGATAAATGCATTTTCTCCACCTCAACATGATTTTTTCCAAACAAAAATATACAGTTTAAAGATTTTCAGTGACAAAAGTGGAAGTTTTGGATCCATGCTAACCTTTTGCATAATTTGTTCAAGAAAACTTCCTGTTAGCTTCTCCTGTGAGAAATGTATCCAAGGAGTGGAACTGCCAATTTCTCTGCAAAGGTGCTTACAACATCAAATGAACTTGTACTCACAATCCACAAACAATTTCTTAAGTGAGTTTATGATGGATATGGTGTTTTATCATCAGAATGTACTGGTTGACATACTGGTATGAACAAAAAATACAATCATTGCCATACTGACGTGGGAAGTGTCAAAACACAATTGAATCAATGGCATCAGCCTTACATCACACCATTTGGCATCAGTGACCTATTCTATACATTGTTCCAAACCCGTTGATAGGGGGTTTCAATTTGGAATATTTACAAGAACCTAGAAGAGGAACACATGAGACATGGTGCAGCAATTAACTCACACCAATTATATAAGCATGGTGTTGTTTGTTGTTGTGTTTGAAATGGCAAACAAAGATATTGACCCAGACCTTCAAAATTCAGGGCAGGAATAAAAACTCACAATGTGGAAGGTGCATTATAATATACACATAAAGAAATGATACCAAAAGGGTGGAAAATAGAAAGGCATTAAACTCAATCCCTTTCATGTGTATTGGTCTGATGTGGTTTCTTGCCTGAGCCTAAAAACATACAATCATATTCCTTTGCTTATCTTCTAGAGTTCTCTTGTTTCTGAGTTGGAAGGACTGCCAAATCAACCCTGTATTGAATCATAGAGATGATGGTTCTTAGTGCAATAATTTTATGTGTATTTTTTCTCTTGATGATTTTATCATAGCACTTCCTGACTCACTTGAAGTCTTTTTTGAGTTTATCCCTGTTTTCCTAAATGTTTGCCTTTTTCTTTAAGCCAGGAAGGTCAGCAGTAAAAATACCTTTTCTTTCAATGGATTTCAGCTACTTGTCATTACAGATATGAGCTATGATTTGTGATTTTTGAAATGGATGTTGTAAGTTGAACATGTCACTGTTTTAGATGTAATCTACAATATGCTTACAAACATCAATGTTGTTCTAAACTATTTTGTAAAACAAAGTAGAATTCATCTAACCACGAGAGTATTTAAAGTAAGTAAAGGGAAGTGCACATATTTTTTGATGTGTATTTCATGGTGCCATGTAGGTATATGTTTTACCAAAATCCTTGCTGTACAGTTCAATTTCTGTTTTTTCTGACAAAAATCGACAGTTAAAGTTGGCCCAGCCAATAAAATGCACCACAGCTCAAAATAGATTGATTTACAACTAATGGGGCAAGAAGGTTTCTATCTAAATCTTCCATGACAAAATGATCTAGAATCAGAAATATTTTTATAAAGTTGACTGGGATGCTTTGGAAAACCTTGGAAAAACACACAAACCAGCCTTTTGGGTTTGGTCAACAAAACTCATAACCCACTTCTGTGGCACCAACCATAAACTGATTCAGTCTTAAAAGGATACAGAAAACAAATAATCTAGATTTGGACTTCAGGGTGAGTCCAAAAAAAAATTCTGAGGTGTGATGTGTTCCCTTTCATTCCAAGATTTTTGAGAAATCTGTGAAAGACCCAAGACTTTGGCTTTTACATACCAAGACTCATTGCCTATTAGTTTAGGCAACTATGGCATATCTCCTATAGAAGGATTGTAAGAAAATTATTGAGTGACTTCCAACATGCTTGCCCTTTTTTGCCATTGCCAGACCACAAGACCATCTTGGATGAGAGTCCTTTTTAGAAAGAAGGATATCCATTATTTTCTATGACCATAAGTTCCAAGAGGCAACAACAAGCCACTTCCATTGTAGCTTTTGTAAATGAAACACCATTTTTGTTTCTTAGCTGGTGGGAATAACTAATACCCAAAGGATTTTTGGAGCCAAGTGATACACCATAGAGTAAATGACTACATGGTGTGATAAATTTCTTGTTCGGTAGAATTGTTGATGCACACAGACAACATGGATCTACTTGAAGAACATATGTCTTTGTTGAATATTGATTTTGGGGCAGAGATGGAAGGAGCCAGTTCAGCTTCAATTCACTGTTTCCTACTTAATCCCCACTTGGGTTCCCAGTTCACCTTCTTCTCATTCAGATGATGTGAGGTTACCTCTCTCGCATATGGCGATGATCATGAGGTGTTGAATGCAGGTAACATATGGTGCTACCATGAGTTGCATGACAAATTACCCAGAAATTTGTTAGCCCTACTTCTCTGGATTAAATCCCTTAATGTAGTGTAGTAAATAGAAATATGGAGCCTGTGTCATTATTGTTACTGTGTATTTAAGTACAGAATAAAGACTTTTGTGATGCTCTGATCTTTTTTGTGAAGAAATTTTTGAGACAAATTCATGAATTTATTTAAATGAATTTAATTATCATCCATGATACCATTTTTGTAGAGCCACACTGGTACCTTGGCAATTGATCCCTTAGTCCCAAGGAGATAAGTGATGCATTAGTGTGGGCAAGGATAATTCACCTTGCCCTTTGAACTTTGCACCAGTATTTCACTTGTAAAAAACAAGACAAAATAGTGACTATGACCAAAGTGTCAAGCTAGAATAATGCTGTTTTTGCATGAAATATTTATTGTAACATGTGCCAAGAACCCTAAAAATGACATGCACAGATTTCCTGCATTTTTAATTGCTTTCTAGAAACTCATAACCTTTTTTCAGTTTTAGAAAATAATGGGCACACAGCAAGACTATCTTTTAGATTCTTGATGCTTGTTTTTGAAGAGTTTGATAAGATAGGAATAAAACATGCTGGTTTTAGTTCAGCATATTCAATCATTATTTCAGAACGTGTCTAGAATATCCAAGTTAAAAAGTCCCACACATTGTTGCAGTATTTGTTTATTACCACACCATGTCAAAGTGCATTTGTATTCACCAAACATTTTCATTCCCCCATTTTAGAATCATTTTTTCCCTTTTTTGTATTTTTTACTTTTTTGACATGGTCTCCCTAGACAAAGATCACAAACAACATTCAAGATGATACTTTTAGAAAAATGTTGATTTTACCTTGTATGGTTTTAGATGTGAATAATTGTTTTTGTGGCATCATTATCTTGTCGTATAACTTTGAGCAATGTGATTATTTGAAAGTCACACTAAAATACTTAGCTGAATGCACACATAAATGGCCAATTGTTGAGACAAGATACTAGATTTAAGCAATAATTGCACTACATGGTTACATTTCGTTTTTATTTGTAAAAATGCTGTCCTTCTGAGAAGTCATGTTATCACATTTCCGCGAAATAAATATATGTTCATTTAATACTCTATAGAATGTAGCTTGTAGCGTCATTTTGCATAGCATTAGCGATAATTAGCCTTTGTTCTTGCTCATAATAATCACCTTTTACCCGAATGATCACTGCTTGTTACCTTGCAACATCTCTATTCCCCGTCTCCTCTTCCATACTCCTTCCCGCTCATTCTTCTTCCTTCTTGTCTTTTCCATCTTCCTTCAACAAGGCATGCCCAAAACGATCCGTAGCTTTCACGATCTCCCCAGCAATCACAGGATCATACATGGAATGCCCACTCTGCAAACATATTCTCAGTTCTAGTTCCTTCCATAAGTGATGAAGATCCAACGCCGTGTCGGGAGGACAAATGGCATCGTTTCCTCCTTGGATTGCTATGCAGGGTGGCAGCGGGTATGGTTTTAATAACGGCATTTTTGAGGATGCAGTCGATGCAAAATAGGGCAAAGATTCGACGGGTGGCTGAGATTGTGACAGAGATAGCGACCGAGGTCGAGGCATTTGTGACAAGGACGATTGCCGACCCTCATTTGACAGTTTTGAATGTTGCCGCGACAATGTTGTCGGCGGAGGCAATCGAGAAGAGTACCATGATTTCAACTGAATGTCCTTTGGAGGAGCCAAGTTTAAAAACGATGTAAAGGGGCGAAGTACATAATCGTTATTTACCGAGTAGTAGCACGTGAGCATGGATTGAGCGGGAATGTATGTAGCTGGGTCAGCTCTCGGTTTGTTTTGTCCCTTTTGATTCGATGCTTCTTTGATCTGCTGTTGTTGATTGTTGCCGTTGTATGGGATGGGCTTTATTGCCATCGGTTCCAATGAGATGGTCTTTAAATCGTGGGAATCACTCGCATCCGATTTGGGAGGTCCATTCGAAAATCTTCGTAGAGACAGAACAGTTTCCTCACCCACGACTCGATTTCCTTCGCTTTCATCGCAATCGATGGAAATAACGGATGAGTTATTCCAAACCCTGGCATCCTCTTGCACCCACGCCAAAGTTGCGGGATTCCACACCCAAAGACTCGTCTTGCAAGTTGCTGATTTCGATGAATCCGAGGAAGCAGCTGAGTCCGACGATTGCGTAGACTCGTCCCCAATTTTAGTCGCATTGGGATATCCAGAAGAATAAACACCCATCTCCCATCGAAACCACGATTGAGCTGCCTCGTACCTCTGATATGGATTAGCGCCCAGTAGCTGATGGTAGTATCCATGGAGAGAGTTTCGATTCTTTGAAATGAGAGAGGTTTCATTCTTTTGATTGGAATCTCTATTATTGAGACTTCCTTTTTGGAATTGAGCCCAAGCCTCTGGGTACAGCATCGAGGCAGTTTTAGTAAGCGGATTTTCCGAGGTTTTTGGAGTTGATGGTATTGGTTCTGATGGTGCTGCTGATGCTGCAGATCCTAACGAGGGAGAAGAATGTGCGAATGAGATCTTATCCCTCATTTCTCGTTTGGAAGAAAATACCGAGCTGTCAACGCTATTGCTGTTAGCCAGTCTCTTGCCATTGTCGATGTTTTTATTTAGAGATTTCGTTCCAATGGATGAAGCCAAGTCTCTCAACGAATTCCCTCTCTTGCCCATGCCAACTTTATCTCCGTTCACTTTCTTGATATCAATATCATTCTCCGATCCATTCTTAGTTTCCTTCTGTGGAGGTGGATCAGCAAAGAGCCAATCAATCTCTTGCTTACGAAACAGACAGACACCCCTTAATACCAACGATCTAACCATGTGAGGATATTTGTGAGCATACGCCAGTGCGAGTGTTGACCCCCATGATCCTCCCAAGATGAGGTCCCATGGCTTCTCGATCATTTCTTTTGTGCTTTCGGTGTCTTTCGAGCTTGCAGGTCCTTCTTTATTTTCCTCTCCGTCCAACGATTGAGGCAAATTAAAAGTGTCGGCCATACCAAGTAGTCCTTGCCTTCTCAAAAATTTACCCAATTCATGCACATCCTGCACCAGCCATTGTAACCCCTGATGACCGGTCTCACCCAGGGGAGTGGACCTCCCACACCCTCTTTGATCAAACAATACCACATATTCGTAAAGTTGAGGGGAGAAGAAACGTACGTGGTTGGGATAGCATGCCGCACCCGGTCCTCCATGCAGAAAAAGGGCAGTCAGTCCTGTCCCCTCAGTGGTTTTACTTTGGATTGGATTGCTCGTAGAATTTTCAAAGTATTGAAAGCGATGGTGCACCTCATAATACAAGATGTGAGGTGACCCCTCGTCCCAGTGACTTGTGGGGAGTGTCCCACTGGTTATGTTGGTCACCCATCCCCTCTCTTGAATTGATGTATTATTTGTATGGTTTGCACTGTTTGAATTGCTTGAATTATTGCTTGGATTGCTCGTTGTGTTTGAAATTATTTGGTGAAGTTTGGGTGGAGGATCGTACAATGATCGAAGAATAGGCTCAACAATAGGCTCAGCACTATCTTCAACTGCTGCACCCTTCTCTATTGCAGAAGTCCCTGCACTGCCTGCATGGATATGGTGCGAATCAGACCCTGTTTCAGCATAAAGCTTGGCTGAAGTTGTCCGCCTTGACCCCGCCCTGAATCCTGACCTCGACCTCGACATCGAACCGCACATTGACAGGGAGAGACTTGGCAAAGAAGTCCCCGATGGCAAACATGGCCCCGTGGAAAGAGAATGTGGCAATAATGACAATGATGGCAATAATGGCGAGGCCCCTGACAGTGGAAACAGTGGTGAGGCTCCAGCAAATGCTGGCCATCGATTCAATTTCAATGTCGTCAATCTTGGTAGGCTACCTTGTGGGCTCCACGCTGTCACCACCCAGCCTCCCACTCCATTGCCACGGCCATCCGGACCACTCACACCACTCACGCCACCAAATACGGGATATTGGGTCGCCCAGGTCCATAAAAGAAATAGGATGGAGCAGTGGGAGGATGTTGGCCATTTCCCCATTGTTGGTGCTGGGTGTAGGGTGTAGGGTAAACCTGTCACCTGTACAAAGTCAAAATGGGCAAATTACAATCCTAATTAAAAAAATATATATGAATCCTTATTTTAATTTTGTGGATTCGACGTAAAATATTATATTGGTACGCGGCAGCTGTCAATCGGCCATAGATAAGGATATTATAAGTAGCAGTAGGGAGCCATGCTCAACGTTACATTTGTTGTTGAAATGAGATGTTTTAACTTGATACTCAAAGGACCTGTTGTGGGAGGCAATTCCATCAGGAGGAAAATAGAGATCTACATGTGAAAAATAGTTTTTTGAATCTTGTGTACCTTTCTGACCCTAAAACATAGCATGGAATGAGCCATCCAAGTACTTACCCTTGATGTGTAGATGAGTATGGGGCCCC
>JALLOT010000808.1:0-17603 GCA_036939595.1 Thalassiosira livingstoniorum
ACCATCAACAAGCTTAAAGGATGAAAGACACCAACAAGACAGAAAATTGTGTAAAAGAAATATTCTTCAAAATACTGCAATAAAAAATAAAAGAAATGTAAAGAAATTTTCATGAAAAAAGCCTGCAGAATACCCACAAATATTCAAAATCCACTTATGACATTATAAAGGAAGCTTAAGAGAAATTAAAACAACTGCAAAAGCTTTGATTTCTACAAATATTCCTAAAAATCAGATACATATAGAACATGTATAAATACACTTACCAAATATCTAGAACTAAAGAAAGTGATAGAAAATCACCTACAACAAAATCTACAAAAAATGTAAGGTAATTCATACCAATCAAGTCTTACATAAACTCATAACATAAAATTCTGCACAAATCATTCTAGAGGTAATCACATTTTTTAAAATTTTGAGCAATTATTGCAGAAATAATATCTGTGAATGGAAAGTGTCTACTTGATTTACTCAATTCTTCCAAGGTATTGTTTTGGGAATTTGCATATTCATCTTTTATTCCTATGAAGAATGCAATCTGTTTTGCCGATATTTGAATTTGTCAGATTAAATTCAACCATGGTCAGAAATATTTAAATTCCTGATTAGCAGATGGAGATATTAGTTCATCTTTTTATGCTTATTCCACTGTATGCATCAAAGACAACAATCTACCTTACAGCTCAATGCTGGTCATCTACCCTCTAGAAAATTTTCAGCAGTTTTTTTTACATTGCCAACACTATCTAAATCTAAATCACTGTTTTAAATTGCACCATTGATTTTAGCATGAAACTTGTAGTTTATTTATCATAAGTTTTTAAAATGTCAATTTTCAATGGGGTTAAGATGAAAAAATGGGTTGATATGGGCATGTCTTATATGAAAATACCCACAATAACACCTACAAAAAATAATACAAAGAGGTACTCCAGCAACAGGTTTATGGATCTAATGTATATTGGGTGATGAGGTGAGAAGGGAGTAACATACAAAGCACATGTGCTTTCCAAATATGAAAAAAGAAAAGTAGTTGAAAGAATCCAGCTAGTTCAAAAGAAAACAAAAAAGCCTATTAAATGAAAACCCAACGCCCAACGCCCAACACCCAACACCCCACACCCAGAGCTGACAGTCTATTAGAAAATTTCAATGATTAGCTACATGGTACCTTTTAACACTAGATTCATCATTCTCATGATGACTCGTAACATGTATCATTCTTTTGTTTATGTTGCTGTGAATCTCTTTTCCTTGTTCAATACTTATTTGTATCTAAAATCTTACTTATCCAAAATCAGTCTACAGTATCTGTGAATTATTGTAATGTTATTGAAAGTTCCTTTGTTTGATACCACAAAGGAATCTATATTCTATAAGTGCCAAGTGTTTGTTGGTAATGCTGATGGTGGTGTAACTGCAAGTAGTGGGATGATTAGTGTTGTACGTTGTACTAACAGTTGTTGGTATGGAATACGGTGGCAGAGATGCAATAGGCAGATGTAGTGGTATAACAATAGGTAGGACTACTGACTGTGCTAAAGCGGTCCGTCATATAACTGAAGCTGTGAGTGACAACACTGCTAATGAGGCAAATACTAAAGCAATTGCAAAATTGAAGGTGGACCAGCTCCAGATCCATCTCCAGCATTAGCTGTAAAAATAATTACTATCACAATGTTTAGTAGGTACTATTGGTATAACTGGATTTTCATTCCGGAACATGCATCTGACAGAATAAAGATGTTCCTGATTTAGAAGAATCTGATATAACAATTATAACAACATCACTAGCTGTTTTGCAAATAAGTGCTTTGTTTTGGGAATTCTTTGACGGAATTCATAACATAGATGGTGGTTTCATCATCAACATTGGTTTCTTCAAGGGTGTTTGGGATGTGGGTGTGGTATGTGAGGATGTAAGCCACTCCAACTTTTGTTCCAAACAGAATTTGAGACATTATTCATGCCTCAGTCTGCTTTGCAAACTATCATGAATGACTTAACACACTCATGTCTAACTTGCCCAATGTCAAATTTTTAACTCTTTACTTCATTTCCATGATGATGATCATTAACTCCCATACCCAGATTTCTTTCAGCTTGTAGCTCTTGCTATTGCGCTTGTCATGCTTACAACATCCATGTTCATTATCACAGACCAGGAGTAGCAATAAACAGAATCTTATTATCACAGCTTTCATCCATTAGTCTCTTGCTTTTTATGAGTTTACTCATTTCTACTAAAACTCAAATATTATTGTCCATAGACTTCCTTTTTGTCCACCACTTTCCAGATTTGTTCTGGCAGAATATGATTCTTGTGTTGTTCTTCTCATATTAACATGTAATATTGTGTGTGTGACATTTGGTAATCTATCACTGCCTTCTTTGATGGAGTGGCTAGATATACAACAGGTTCATAGTAATGATAATTTCCTGTGTCCTTAATATCTTCCTTTACTCTATTAAAGATTCTTCTTTTGTTGATACCATGATCATCATCATCCACATGAATATCACCTGTTATCAACACCTTCATCAAACTTTCATCTCTTGTCCAATGCTCAACTCCAACCACCAATTATTCTTTCTGTGTCAATTACACTCTTAATTCCACAGGATTTGACGTATTTGGAAGGTATGTATTAGTCATCATCATCCCAATTACCACAATCATTCCAATCGTCCTGCAAGTGTGCATTATTGTTTTTATTCTTGTCATCATTTTAGCAGGTATTATACACCCCTGGATCAGATAGACTTGGCTGTGTCATATCCTGCAAGCTGCTTCCATCATTCACAAAACAGCCATCATCAGGATCATGAGGTCCATAATGTTTGTGTTAGTTTTGAGAGTAGGTCATCATGTGGGTGTGATCCACTGCAGTGGTACCCATCATCATCCTAACTTGGTGACATTAGTATTAGATGGGACATGGGATGAGAGTCATACAATGGTCATACAATAGTAAGAAAATGAATTACCAGCTTCTGCCTTGGATTCCAAATCACACTTGGATTCAAACATCATTTCTTGAATCAAATCACGGAAACATGATCAGCAAAAGCCATAGTCCACAGTTAAAGCTAAGATTAAAATAAAGTAAAACTCAAATTGATAGTGTTCTAACTGAGGCATTGCTCCAACTTTTTTATTATTAAAGGGATAAAACAGTCAAAAAAGCAATTGCACCAGAATTCATCTTGTTAATCAAAATGATTTAGTTTGTAAGTTTTCTACCTTACATGAGCTCTGATTTTAGCAGAACTCATACTGCAAGTTTCAAAAAGACTTTCTGAAGTCAATGACATGCACAGTATTCACATTTGTGCAGTTGGAAAATAAAGTTTTCAGACAGAGATACAATTATAAAATAACCCTAATCTTCTACATGAGAAATCAATGAAGAGATCCATAGTCTTAACTTTCCATTATCAAAATTTCAGCATGTCTTTATGATTCTAACGGCTAAGTCAAGCTGCTTTCCAGGCATTATTTCAGTGCATGATCAATCATGCATGAAAGACAATGTGATATGCTTCGTTAATTTCATAGGGGGGTATGCCAAAACTTTTGACATTTTGTTTCTATTCCTTAGATTGGTGTGCTAGCCATGAGTTATGTCCTGTTATGTCAATTCCAGCAAAAATACAACTGGGACACGATGCGTCATTGAAACTTCCACTTAAACAACAAAAAAAGAAGTACAACAATAACCAATATCTTCTGCATAAGAAATTAATTAGTCGATCCATTGTTTCGACCTTCCATTATCACAGCAACAGCATGACTTTATTTCTTACAAATAAATCAAGCCACTTTCCAAATCCAGCATTTTAATCTATTTCAATACATAACCAACCATTTACACTCCTGCAGCAAAAAAGGAGTGCATTCCTCAAAAAATGTCGTAACACCATTCGTTCTCCTAAATCATCACACTCTACGAATCCACACCCACACAATCCTTATTCAACAAAGCGCACTCCAACTTAATCACCTTCAATGCCCTTTCCGTAGAAACACGATCCGCCGCCCGTGATTTCCAATCACTCATGACATATGCCGTTTGCCCCTTCAATTGATCGAGTAGCTCCACCGCTTTTTCGAGATCGCCCAAATGAACGTAGTTTCGCGCCAGTGATAAGATTCCATCGGCGACGCTTCCTTCGTCATCGGAGGAGGGTATGGCATCGGGTGAGGGTGGTACGGAGAGTTTGGAGAAGAGGATGCCGAGGAGTTGGCCTTCGAGACCGGAACGGCCCTGTGGTACCATGGCAGCCTGGTGAAGATAGTGACCATTGTCGAATTGAGTGAGTATTGTGAGGCAACCATCGTTTGAAAGGGATATGAAAGTTGTCATTGATTTTGATTTACCTGTCTACCAACCGAATACGTCTCGTCGAATGCTGCTTGCAACTGAGGCACTGTGGGTACACCCTTTTCCGCAGTCTTTGGAATCATTACCAATGCGGATGCAATCACTCCTTCATCTCCAGCAGCCCCCTTTAAAAAAAACATCAAAATGTACATTCTTCAGACAAATTCTCCCTCAACGGTCAAATACACGCATCAAACCAAACCAAACCAAACCCTCACCTTCAGCGCCGCCAACTCCACAGCCGCCCCCTCCCCCACCTCCAACTTATTCGCCAAAGCCAACGCCGCCGCACTCAACCTATGCGCTTTCTTACTCCCACTCTCATAATCTCTACTCACCTCCAAACGACTCTCCAACACTTCCAACTTCTCCTTCAACCCCTTCATCACCCCCGCATAATTCTCCAACTCCTCCGCATACTTTTGCTTCATTTGCGCCAACTCATTCGCCATTTTTTCCTCGTATTCCAAATTCAACTCTTGATGAATCCGCCGGGTTTCCCCCTCGATGACCTGTTGGGTTTCCTGTTCTCGGGCGTCGGAAGTGGCTTGGAGGAGGGATTGGATGGATTCTTCCTTGGCTTGGAGGGCGGCGTTGGCTTGGCGGGTGATGGTGTCTTCTTGTTGGCGGAGTTTGGAGGCGAGGAGGGATTCGAATTCGAGGCGTTGTTTTTGGAGGGTTTCGAGGTATCTTTGTGGGGTTGTGATTGTGTGTGGTTGAGTGTGAGGTTATATAATATGGGATTGGGTGTATGTAGGGATGGGGTGAGTTTTGGATGGAGATTGGTAGATAATACAATGTTTAACATTGAGTTGATTTGTTTCAACGTTTTTGGAGGGAAATTGAATGGAGATGAGAAGGTAAAAGAAATTGACCAAGTTCAAGTTCAAGAACGACATCCAACAATGAGAACTAAATCAATACATGGAATACACTCTAACAAAAACTCTACACCATATCAATTCCAAACAAACAATAAAACTCAATAGAATTCAATGCAACTCAAGAGCACCCCATAAAACTCAAACACACACGACAAACTCACTTCTCCGCAACCTCCTTCTCCTTCATAGCCAAAAACTCCTTCAACCTCACCGCCTCCCACTTGGTCCTATCCGCCATCTCCGTCGCCAACTGCACCACCCTCACCCTCAATTCCGATTCCGACAATTGATCCAAATCTTGGAAATAGGCCTGGTCCAAATCGGACCGGAGGGCGGCGGTTGCGGCATTGACTGCTTGGAGGGTTTTGGAATTTTGGAGGGAGGGGGTGACGAGTTCGGTCAATGCAGCTACTGTGTTGGGGGAGGTTTCGTAGGATTCGTTGTAGGCGGTGGCATTGGCAGCAGATGCGGCGGCGTCATCGAGTTCTTGTTGTGTTTGTTTGGCTCTTCCTTCGGAGACTTTTTCGAAGAAGGTGTTCATTGTTTCTAATTCCACTCGATTGCCATCTTTGGGGTGTTCCAGTGGGTCCTCCTCCGATTCTTCCCCTTGTTCTTCCGATGCTGCTGCTTCGCTTTCCTTGGCATCCTTCGGACCGTCTTCCGCCTCGTTGACTGTTTCCACCGTTTCCACCACCACCACGTCCACCTCCTTCCCATCCTTGGATTCCACAGCAATGACCTCTTCCACCACCTCCTTCAACTCCGGAGCCGCCTTCACCGCATTTGCCGGAGTGTACCCCTCTTTTGCCGCGGCTCCAATCTTTCCCTCTTCCCACTTGCCCGACGCACCCACTTGCTCCTCGACCCAGGGGAGATAGCCCATGTAGTNTCCCATGTAGTACGCTCCTCCGGCGCCCATGCCTCCGAGAGCGAGGAGTCCAAGGAGTGCTCCTCCTCCTCCTCCTCCTCCACCACTACTCCCCGCACCACCACTGCCAGCACCGCCTCCGACATTTGCTGGTTTCGTCGAAGCTCCGCCCCCCGCAGCTGACGCAGAACTCGTGGGTGTTGGCGTGGCTGGCGTTGGCGAAGCACCCACTTTGCTAGCACCTGCTTCCGTTGTCTTACTCCCCTCCAACTGCTGCTTGTTCAATGCCCTCTTTTGAGAGGAGGTGACCAAGCTTCGAGTGGCGGTGGTGGCTCTGCAGCTTCCTCTTGCCACTCTTGCTACTCTTGCTAACATCATTGTTTCTCGATGGGGATTTTGGTATGTAGATTTTGGTCACGCTTTATTTTAAAGATTGGAGAAGATCGGAGAGTCTCTATTCAAGGTATCTTGATGAAACGCCAACGGACATCGTGGATCCTGGATCGTGGCGTTGGAGACGTTGGCGAACGCGACACTCGACGTGGGGCTCCCCGTCATTCTCGGGCTGTAGAGTCACGGTCCGTCACGTTCGTTCTCGCTCCTCGTCAAAAATCTTTTGCAAGAAGTATTTGTGTTGATTCCTACGTTGAAGATATGGAATCTCACAGCATCACGCTTGATTGTTGAAAAGATTCGCATGCTCTTGTGACCAGCCGAGTGTATTTTTATTGCACTCGGCTCTTTCAATTGCACGAGTGCCATCTTTTGGCTCATTCCCTTGCTTAGTCCAAACAGACACTTACAATGATGACTCTAGAGAGTACAATGTACAATACAAAGGGCATTAGATGTGAAATCAATGGAAGAGGAGGTGATGTAGCACTAAAAGAGTCTTATCAAATAGGAGCAAATGATTATCTAAGTTGGGGTGTATGGAGAAGTTGCAGTAGTCTGGCAGTTCCAGTTCCAGTGCAAATTCCAATCGGCCCCATCCATGGTTTGCATTGCCACAATAAGAACAATTTTGTGAAGAGCAGCTCATACTTGTAACTATACTTGTAGTAGTCTATCATTATCATCGTCATTGACCCTTCACACATTAATTTGTACTGGTTACTGTTTACAAATAATAACCACCCAGTGGTAACCGTTTAACAAAAACTTAGTTTTTGGGACATTCTGACACCATTTCAGCTTCCACCTATTTTTTAAATCTTATTCAATGTTCTACTGATTATTATGCATTGTTTACATTAGCTCACATTATTGTTACATCTAAATAGGGGTCACTAGAATAGATATGTTTTATTCCTAGATCCAGTTTTTCAGTAAGTATGGAGCCCTTAGCAAATTCATTTCCCTCAGAGCTTGTTATTTGACATGGCTAAATTTTGAAGCAAATAGTGTTAATTATTTGGAATCTCTGTCTAACCATTAACTATACCTCTACATTGTATGTTGACCTAATGTATGAGGAAGTGTCCCACATCTACACTGTAAGCACAAACTAATGTCTTTTGTTTTATGTAAAAATACATTGCATATTGACTTCATCGTGATTGGGAATTTTTTAGGCTGCAAGGATCGCAATATGTTTAAGACTCGAAACTGATTTGAAAGATCAAGGTAAAAGTTGACAAATCATCACAAATGCCAAATTTTTAATCTTTTTGGTAATCAAGCAAGGTCTTGTAGAAATTTGATCCCTGAATTTGAAATTATTTTTTTTATCATATTGCAAAAAAATCAGTTAGTGTTTTGATAGACAGCCATCGGACGTCATCACCCAGGACACCATTAAAATCATCACAAATCCCACCATGTGTAGTTTTTGCCAATCAAGTCAAAAAACTTTACATTCATGTGAATTTTCACTATTGTCCAACAGAAAAAATGTAGTAACTTTGTGGTAGAACAATGCAAAAAATAATATTCTACTTCAACTTTATCTGCATGTCACACATGCATTCTAAAACCTTGTTTTGACACCACACAGAGGTATGAAATTATTACATTATCATTATTTTCAGTCTTTTGTTGGCAATAGCTCTTTGTTCACCACAGGACACAAATCAAGACAATGAAAACAGAATGCTAGGTGTCATTATCAGTTAAGAGATGGGCATTCTCATTCCTCACAGTTGGCACAAGTTGTTACGGCAGCAAGCTCACACTCATAACAGAATGACAGTGTCAAAGTTTCTTCTACCAATACCAATAGCATCCCAAACAATATCCAAGCAATTGGTGCCCCTGCCCCCCCTCTCCCTAATAAAACCTTTGCTCATCAGTCCTAACCATCTGCTTCATCCACTGCTGCTACAACAACACTTCTGACAATATTTGTTCCAACATTGCAGTATCCACACTTCAAGACTACAATGCTCAAATAGTTCTACCTAGTAGCCCTCCAATTCAGTTGCATTGTCTTCCTCCCAATAGCACCAACTCCATTACCAACTAGTCCTCCCATTTCTATTCCAGATCCAATGTCAGCTGCAATGTCTCCACCACCTACAAAGCACCAGACACAAACAAATAGTATGTACACATTTTTAAAGAGCTTATTTCTTCAGGATAATGCACGTATACTAACACTTACTATGCTGTTATAACATAAAAGAGTTGGCCCCACTACCTGCAAGTGTTCTGCAGGTACTGCACACAAATTCAGAGTATGTTTCAATAGTATAAGGTGTTACTATGCCTTCTATTTTGTACAATTGGATACACTAGTTGGAAAATCCCAACAAACTATCATGAATAACCTCACCAAGAGAACAACAAAATCCCTTCCATTGTTTATAATGAGTGTTACTCCAGACATTGTAGTGTAAAAAATCAAACTGAGTCACTGAAAACCCTGCCAGTATGTGCACAATCATTTCAATCCGAACACATGCAACATGAAAATGAAGCACAAGTGCCCATTCAACTGCAAGTGACATAACCAAAACAAGTGAATAGTTCACCAGATACTCAAATGATCAATGATCAAATAGCACACTTACAACAACTGTTGCTATATACAAAATATAAGATGTCACACAACATCCGTAATTCATTAGTATTGTATCTACACAGATGTACAATCATGAACTGATGGCCAAGATAAAGGCAAACAAATCAACTCAAAAGATGTGGCCAATTGAACATGGAATACCAAATCACATGTTGTTGCAAAATTAAAATGCTGCTTTATGGGGCCTTCAGATAGTGAAGATAATGAAGCATATGCACTAGGGGTACTTTTTAGTAACACTCAAAATGCACCCAATTTTGCAAGAGTTAAGATTTTATACTCTGCATGCACAGCTACTTCAAAAAGATTTTCGTAATTGGTTGTTCCAATGACATATATGTCCCTCAAAGAAAGGAAATTGCACAAATGACAAAGAAACAGATTAAATGATAACTTTATCAAAGCTAGTTGGTACACCTAACAAACTGAATGGTAAACTAACCAGTGACTCTTGTCTTGCATATAATGAAATCATAAACTTCTTGGCCCTGTGTCTGAAAACATCAAAAATGGGCTTTAGACAAATGGCAAAACTCTTTGATAAATACGGAAGAAAGCTTAATATTATACAGAGGGAGGAAAAAAGTTTACAAAATTGTCAAAACAGCAAGTCAAAGCAACAAATATATCAAGTATGAAAGGATGACCCAATACCTCCAAAGGCTAATCAGAAGTTTGAATGTGGTCTGATGATGGTTGGATTTACTGACAAACTCAAACATCAGAAAATCAGATTTCAATCTTCATATAAATATTGGATAAATATACAAATTTAAACAACAATACCTGGGAAGAATCTAGACAACCTAGTTTACACTTCCTTTGAACTGATCTTATTTCTGCAATAATTGATCAAAATAAAAAACTTGATTATCTCCAGTCTAATTTGTGTAAAATTTTAGATTATGAGAAGACATAAGACTGGATTGGTATAAACATGCCTTATGTTTTTGGAGATCTTTCTGTAGGTGGTTCTTTATATTTTTTCTTTGGTTCTATATATGTCATAAGTGTGTTTGGATGTTTTGAGTTGGAAAATCATTGAGGAAATGGAAACTATGCAGGAATATGTAACTGTATTTAGGATTATTTGTAGGAATTGTAGCTTTTTCATTTTTTTAAATTTCTTTTAGACTTCCTTCATAGTGTTATATTCAGCCTTTTAGTATTTGGGGATGTTCTGTAAGATTCTTTGCCGTTTGCATTTTCCATTGCATCTTTTTGAATTCATTTCAAAAGTTACTGAAATATTTTTCTGATTCTAAAAAAGATTCTTTTGCATATTGGTTTGTCTTGTTTGAGTTTTTTATTTTTTATGTTTGTTGCTGATGGTGGTTTTGTAGTTTTTGGTATATTTTGGGCATTTTTTGGAGGAGTTTTTTGTCCTTGATAGTGTCTTTGCAAGTAGTTTTGTTATATTGGCATTTTTTAAGAGTTTTGATATTTTCCATGTAGGTTAGTATAAAGTATTTAATTTGATTTTTCTGTCATATGAGAAGTCTTGTTAGTTGGTGCCTTTTTGTTTTGCGTCCTCTTTTGTTGGTTTTAGTATATTTACTTTGAGTTTTTTGTATGATTCATTTAGTGTATCCATATCTTTTTTATGTGATTTTTTGTAGAATCATCTGTAGTTTTTTAGTGGTGTTTCTTGCTTTGTTGATGTCAATTTCTTGGTCATTTTCTTTTTGAGTTTCCTTGATGGTATATTTGTATTTTTTTCATGATTGTTTACAGGAAACTTTGTACTTGTTGGTGTAGTTTTCATTGTGAGTTTTATTGTAAGTTTCTTTGTAGGTAGGTCTCTTTGTATGCTTCAAAAGAATTTTTTGTAGATTTCTTTGCAAGTACCTTTGTAAGTTTCTTTGTAAGTTTCTTTGTAGGTTTCTCTGTAGGTTTCTCTGTAGGTTTCTTTGTAGGTTTCTTTGTAGGTTTTGTTGTAGGTTTTGTTGTAGGTTTCTTTGTAGGTTTCTTTTTAGGTTCCTGTAGGTTTCTATAGATTTCTTTGTATGATTCTTTGTATGATTCTTTGTGTGATTCTTTGTATGTTTCTTGTAGGTTGCATTGTAGGTTTCTGTGTAGGTTTCTGTGTAGGTTTCTTTGTAGGTTTCTTTGTAGTTGTATGTTCTAATTTGTTTCTCTGTAGGTTTTATTTGTTTTTTAGGTTTCTTTACATGTTTCTTTGTGGGTTTCATTGGAGTTTTTATAGATTTATTTGTTTCTATGTAGGTTTCTTTGGATTTTTCATATCTTTTTAGGTTTCTTTATAGGTTTTTGTGTGGACTGTTTTGTAGGTGTAATTCCATGTGTATTTACAGGCTTGTTTTTAAGATTTTGTAGGTTTATTTGTAGGTTTATATGTAGGTTTATCTGTAGGTTTATATGCAGGTTTATATGTAGGCTTCTTTGTAGGTTTATATGTAGGTTTTATGTAGGTTTTTATGTAGGTTTGTATGTAGGTTTATATGCAGGTTTCTTTTCAGCTCTTTTAATAATTACATTAGTTTTCTTCATTTTTTATTATATTTCTTAAACCAATTTTTGCTTTGTATTTTGACTAAATGATTTATTTTATTTTTTCATAGGCTTAATCAAAATTTTACTTTTAGTTTCTTTTTAGGCTTTCATAGGTAGGGCTATGTATATTATTTTGTGTATTGGAATTGTAGTTAGTGGGGATTGGTGATTTTTTGAAGTTGATTTCATAGAAATTTTCTAGTTTTTTTGTAGGTTTCAATGTTGTTATTGCATATCAACATCTATGTTTATCTTTTTGACTCTTTTGAAAGCTTTTTCTCCAAAATTTTCTAGTTCAATTTCTTTAGGGTTGTTTTATTTTTCAGTTATAACTCTGGTTTCAATTTTTTTAAGCCAACTTGTGTTGTATATATTTTATTGATTTTTCAAGATTACTATTTTAGTTTCTTACATCTTAACTCTCTTCAAAATTGTTTTTCATTGTAATATATTTTTGCAATGCCTCATGTTTTAAAACTTATTCATTAGTTTTAGCCATTTTTTTAGATTTTGATGCTAATTCCCATTGTGTGTGTTTTTTCTGGCATTATATTTTGCATCTCAAGTTTTTTCATGAGCATTTTAATTTTTTGATATTCTTCAAAATGTTATGAAATGCTTGTTTACTAGAAGTACTGAAGCTTTGGTATTCATTCACACATCAGGCATACTGGATAATTTGTTGTCAAGTTTTCTATTTTGTATTGAGTTTTGTTTTTGATTTTAAAACATACCCTTAAAAAAATGTTGCAATTTGAAATAATTTTCAAAGATGATTAAACATTAAAAACATTCCATAAATAGGGCGTATTGAGTTCTAATTAGAAACTTAATTATTAAGCGAGGTAGTTCATAGCTACCTTTGGAAAATAATGCACATTTAGTGAAAACATTTCTAGCATGATTTATTCCTAATCTTCTTATCAAAAATGCATAAATTATGAACATCATGTTAATTTATTTAATCTTTCCAATTACTTTTCTGGAAAACAGTGGAAAAAATAAAATTTGGGCTGAGGTTACAGTTGTTTTGTGAGAATAATTATAAATATTCCTAAGAAAAATTCTTATTACACTTTTTATTTTTTCATTCAAGGGGGAAGTAATTTTTTTCGTGTCTTGTCTCTTCTTTCAACAAAGTAAATAAAGTAAATGCTCAACGGTCTCAGCAATAAATAATAATGATTCGAAATAATTTATTTATTGTGTCTTATTGATTTATTTTTATTTTTATTATTCCACAGTCTAATAATATATACGAGTAATTGAGACTGTGCTATTCCCCGCCTGGCTGGAGCCAGTCTGTCCATGGTCGGAGGCTTGAACCAGTACTTAGAACCTAAAGTAGATACTCACTTTATGTACTAATTAATAGTAGGTTATGAGCCCTTACCCACGAGGTTGTGGCTTGACCGACGAGATAGACAAAAAAATACAACATGTGGAACAGAATCTGATTTGTATGACAAATTTGGCTACCAATGAAATATGGCATCATAATATGGTACCATACAAGAGCACCACACACTACCATAAATCAATTTAAACGAGTCTTGTTTTAAATTTTTGAAAGTGTACCAACTGCCAACCACAGTATGCTTCTACAGGATATTTTGAACCGTGTTTCAACCGAAATTCAAATTTTGGATTTTTGTGATAAATAATATTCCGACTTAATGAGTTGGCTTCCCTTTTTTGTTTTTTGCTTCAGTTTGGCCCTCCCAAAAGCCCAAACACATCATAGATAGATCATCGATCATGCATTAACAATGGAAACGAAAAACGAACATGAAACAGGCATGAAACAAAGCTAAACATCAAACAAACGGACCGGCAGTTTCATGGAACCAATTGTTTCTTCAACTAAATCTCGCAACAAAAGCCCCTGCCTCCTGCAGTACCATAGTACTTAGGCTACACCATGTCGTCATCCAATCGGATGCCATCGCCTTCCCCACGGGCGTCATCGTCGAAGAATGGACGTCAGTCAAAGCAATCACAGGATTCGAAGCAGTCCAAGCAATCGAAGCAGTCGAAGCAACCTTCACCTTCCATACCAATGGGTCCACCAGGAGTCTTTATCGACAAACAGACGTCATTGCTCCTGGCACCCGCTTTACCCGAGCCGGAGGAATCCGCCATGCCATTACGAGAATCAATCCACAATCGTGCTGGTCGTGCGGGTGATGCGGGCCATGCGGGTCATGTGAATCATTCTTCTCCTTCCTCTCCTTCCTCTCGGCGGCATTCGTCCATGAGATGTCACTACCAAGAAGATTATTGCGAAGAAGACGTGGAAACATTGCTATCGGATTGGATGGAGTATGAGGACTATGCTGGATATGGTAGTGGCAGCAGTGTCGGCAGTGGTGGTAGTGGCGGCGGTAGTTGCTCTGATGAGTATGGAAGTTGCAGCAATGGTGGTGACAGCGATGGAGACTGCCGCAACCAAGATGCACCAATGAGCAATAGGAACAATAGCAACAATGCTAACAGAAAAACACAAAAGAAGAAATCAAAGGAGGGTCACAAGAAGAACAAATTCATTCGAAAATTGCAGTGGCGTCCTCCCGGAACGCCCAAGCCCGGCAGTTCCAGCAACTCCACCAACCCAAACACCAGTGATGCTTCAATGACAACCGATGGAAATTCAAACCCCAATCCATCACGTACTAGCAGTAAAAGCAAAAGACGACGTGGCAAATCATCCAGCAATGCGACAGTGGCAACTTACAACACTTACACCACACACACCACTCACGCCACTCACAACACCTACAGCACTCACGCCACTCACAACACCCATGCCACTCACACTACCCACGCCTCGCATGCCTCGAGCTATCACACCCTCGGAAGCAGCCAGACTCAAAAACACGACAATCGAACCGGCACTTACTACAATCATGGGATACACACTGGTGGCATTCATTCCAATGGATTGGGTGGATTGGGTATCACTGGGAGGACTCGTTCCAATCGATCCACGACGACAGCTTCTTCTGGCAAGTCCGTGAATTCTTCCACCCCTCCCATGGCTCGGTGGAGGAAATATGGGATGGGAAATAAAAATGAGACTATTGCCGAAGAGGACGACAAGATTGACAAGACGTCTCCCATGGGAACACTGTCAGATGGTTTGGACGGATTGGAGGGATCGGACGGAGAGCAAAAGAGTCAGATCGTAATGTTTGGAAATGCCATCAAGGTGACCACCAACACCACCAACACCACGAAGGAGGAGGGACCGGATAGGAGGATATCGACGCGGGGGCCCATGGATGAAGATGACAGTGTCAGTGGCAGGAGTGCAAAGAGTGGCAGGAGTGTCAACACGGGTTATTCGGATGGACAGCAGCAGCTTCTGCAGCAGTACAATCAGTACAATCAACACCACCAACATAATCCGCATAATCCGTCCAAGCAGTGCAACCAACAGCAAGGATCGCCAACTTCGGTGGTTCAATTCGAGTCCAATTCGGAGTATCATTCGCAGCACAGAAAGAAATTGGAGCGATTGGGGCAATTTGGCACCAATGATGCTTCCGCGGTGGTCATCCCTCGTTCCTTGTATTCCGAGGATGAAGACGAAGACGAAGACACAGATGTTGGAATGATGCGTCCTCCCACCACTACCACCACTACCACCAATACTGCCAAACGATCCAATAAAAAACGATCTTCCCCCAAGACTGCCAACACCACTCGCAAGGGAGTCACACTGGGAACTACCAAAAGTGGCAAAACGACAGAGATATTTGCATTGAATGATTCCATGGGAGATGATTCCAGTGATGACGGGTGTGAGAACAGTAATGGCAATGAGAAACCTCACGGAGAAGCGAGAGATGATAGTTACAGAGCGGCAATGAATCGAATGAGAAAATTGATGACTTCCATGGGAGTGAATGAGGCACAAGAGGACGAGGACGATGAAGGAGAACAGGAAGAGGATGATCCTAGGAACACGTCTGCAGAAACTTCGATATTCCATGGAATTGATGACAACGACCACACCGATGACTCAGATAACGACTTGGATCGCCCTCAACACCACAAACGAACGAACAAATCCAACAATCGATCCAGCGGTCCCATCGATGTCGACACCTGCACCCCTCACAAACAAACATCCACCCAATCCCGATCCCACTACCCGCCCCTCACCCCCACCGAACGCCACAACCTCCGCGCCATGCACCGCCTCGGGTACACCCACCTCCTCGCCAACGAACTCCCCCAATCCCTCTCCATCTTCCTCGAAATCCTCCGCGGTCAAAAAGAACGCCACGGCAAACACTCCCTCCAAGTCGCCATGGCCATGCACAACCTCGGCGTCGTCTGCGTCAAGGGGGGGAGGGAATTGAATAAAAAAGAGTGGTTGGAGGATGCCTGTCGCTTGTGCGATGCTGCAGCGAGGATACGGGTGAAACACTTGGGGAAGGATCATTTGGACGTGGCGGTGAGTTTGGCACAGGGGGGGGTGGCGTGGATGGAGTTGGGGGAGTATGAGGTGGCGTTGGGGACGTTTCGGGAGGCGTTGAGGATACGGAGGTTGGGGTTGGGGGAGGAGCATCCGTTGGTGGTGAGGTTGTTGAATAATGTGGGGTGTGCGTTGTTTGAGATGGAGGAGTTGGAGGAGAGTCGGGAGACGTTTGATGAGGCTTTGAGGATTCAGAGGATTTTGATGAGGGGGGAGAATGGGGGTGGTGGTGGTGGGATGGGGGAGGAGGAGGAGAGGGGATTGCAGGGTTTGGATGGGTTGGATGGAGTTGGGTCGAGAAAGAATGGAAGGAAGAAGGATTCCAAGGCTAGTCCAAAAGAAGCGCATCAAATGCTATTGAGTATTGCACTGACCTTGTGTAATCTTGGGTCCATACATTTGAGATGGAAAAAATATGATGAAAGTTTAGTTTACTTTGAGGAGGCGCTATTGGTAAGAAATGATTCGTCTTTTTTCCATTAGATTGATTTTGACTACAATGTCGTCTCAATGCCAAATGAATTCATTTCCTTTTGTCGATGAATAATAAATCACATGCAGATCCAAGAATCTGTTCTTGGAGAAGACCACAAAATCGTGGCCAGTACTACAGATAGTATCAATTTCGTTTTGCATTCCAAAGAGGAACAAGAGGAGGAACGTCAGGTAGATTTCCAATTCATGAAATTGAATGACAGCGAAATGCAACTTTTCGTTGATCTAATTATATAATTGCTTTTCTTTTCATTTTGTTCTCATGAATTCATTACAGCAACAAGAGGCAGCCAGAAATGCTTCTGCAAAAGAATCCAACTTTTCAATCAAAATAGACAAATTTGGAGGATTTCTACCATACATAAGCTACGAATCTAGCCAGAAGTTATACGACAAGGTTCAAAATGACATTTCTGCAGTCATTGAAACAGTTTCCGCATCGGCACTGCCATCTGAGTTGACAGGAAGTGGTACAAACGGCAGGAGTGGCAGGAACGGCGGGTCCGTCCGATCAATGCAAAAGTTGATGTGCGCTAAACCAATGCTTTGCACTAGTCAGCCGTTGCATTGTCATGCAACAAGTCGATGACGATGAATGCTTTTGTTTTTGCATATAGGTTACATACATATTTTAGCAAATTAATACATCTTAATTATTTGATATGTAATTCAAAAAACTAGCTAATCCAGAAACTGCAGTGTTTGTATTGTGGTAACATTGAAATGATCAGTTATAGAATTCTCAGATCCATGCAAACAAGCCAATGCACACCCCTTTGGTCCACATCAACATTTTCTCAGCAATAATCGAAGGATCTTGCCTCAACAAATAATAATAAGTGGCTTCTCAGTTTTCTGCAGAAAAGATCATCAGTCCTCTTCCCCAGTTTGCTCCAAGTAAATAGGCATATACAGGTGAGTCAATTGCTATTGTTCGCTGTGTTGTTTG
>JALLOT010000809.1:6468-17589 GCA_036939595.1 Thalassiosira livingstoniorum
TTGGTCTTGGTGACTGCAGAGGTGGCTGCAGTGCACTAAGACCAAGTCCAACTGCATCTCCTCCATGGATGGAAACTCAACCTACCATCCACCCATTGTCCACAGCACCAGATCATTCATACATCATTATACCAATCATCTTTCCCCACTTGCATTAGTGGCTAACAAGTTTCCATTCTTCATTCTCAATGAATGGATGGCAGCAGAACTCCAACCACACCCAGGCTCTGATCTAGCAGCAGGAAAATTATTTGAGTACCACAAACACATAAAGCATCCCACCCTAAAACAAATTTCTCAGCCATTGGCAACCAAAGAATTTGAGAGACTCTTTCAAGGCATCCCAGATGTGATCAATGACATGGTCACATTACATCCTATCACACATGATGAGGTCTCCCATACAAAATAGATTCAAGGATATAACATATACAAGGTATACAAGGTTCATTTGTTAGTATTTCATAGGGGAAGATGAAAACGTCTTACCATTGGAGGAGGCAACAAAATAAACTATCCAAGGGATTGTGACACCAACACAGAGGACATGGAAACAATCAAACTCATGTTAAGTTCAGTTATTTCAACACAAGGGACCCATTTTTCATTGTTTGATATCAAAACATTTATTTAGACACATCTCTACTGCACCCAGAGCATGTTTTCACCAAGGTGGCCAATATTTCTTAAGATTTAAACAGAAAAACAATGTCAATGAGTATGAATACAATGGATGGGTATACATTGAAATTTTTGGTGGTATGTATGGTTTCCACATCCAGGAAAGCTAGCAAACAAAGAAAGCAAAATATTATGAAGCACTTACCATGTCTGGCCTTTGGTTGCACAATGACAGCCCATATTTTTTACCCTCATTGTGAGCAATTTCAGAATCTAACATTTAGGATGGAAGGATATTTTGAGCATCTTGTCAAAACACTCCAAGAACATTACAGAATTAGCCAAGACTAGGAGAACAACCAGTGCTGATTATCCATGGACAGATAAATTATTAAAGTGCTTGAAAAATACAACCACTCTCTTCCTCATAATCACAGTACACACCACATTACCACCAAGACCCAGATATGGACAAAACAGTAACATTCCCAAGACAAAAAAATTGTACCCCTTAACAAGGATGGCATAAATAGTCCAGAGAATTGTTTGAGCATCCCAATTTAATGACAGAGCTATGGACAACAAACTACTTGTTGCACTGAGTACCATTACAACAAAACAAGCAACAGAAACACATGATGCACTTGCCATCACACAAATGCTCCTGATCCATGTTGTTATGTGCCTCAGCCAAGAGATTGCTTACAGGCATAATGACATGGTACTCACTGCACATTTAGGTGCTGGCTATCCTCTGAATGAGTGAAATGGACAGATCCAAACAAGAGCCCATATTTTTCTCTCAGAAGACATCCTGACTCTACCATTTAGTTCTGTGCAGTATTCACTATTGTACAACTCATTGAATTTATGATGTCCTCAGTAGCTGAGGCTGAACTAGCAGCCTTATTTTTATTACAGCTAAAAAAGCTGTGTGTTGCCAAACTCTGGAAGGACAGATGACTCAACAGCAGAAGGGGGGGTAAGCAAGACCACCCTTCCCAAGAAACTCATGGCCATGGACATGTGATTGCACTGGTTAAGATACAGGGCTGCCCAAAACCAATTCCAGTTTTACTGGGCCAATGGGTGCAGTAACTGGGCTAATTACTCCACAAAACTGGTCACTTTTTGCAGGAGGGGTGTTTAGGAAAAATGAACTCACAATGGTATAATTTTCAATATCATATCTAGGGCTCATAACCTGATGTGGAAGAATAAGCTCTTGGTAACCATACAATAGTGAAAACTCTTAGCAGATTTTCCTCTTAATTTTGGTTCATTATTTCTACAATGGGGTTGCTTATGACATCTATCTTTTAATCAGAACAGTATCAGCAATTCTATCAAGTTAAGTAGGCATAGTAGTATTGATACCCATCCAGCACATTACCATAATATGACCTTTATTAGTTTCAATGTGGTCAACATTAAAGATCCCTTTTAGGGATTGACAAATATTTATACTCATTTCTTAGAAGATGATGATAAATATGTAATACTTGAACGAGTGTGTTGCTCCCTCATATTCACATCACTATTCATTGTGTTAGTTATCCCTAAAAAGTTTAAGCCCCTTACTCACGGCTAGTAGATTTCTCCCAACTCCCAAACCCAAACCAGTTATGTAAGATCATAAACATAAGCAAATGTCAATAGGATGGGAGTAGCAGCTAATTTCAAACTTTTGAATCCAAAAAAACCTTGAGAACATGAATTAAAGTTATGAATTGCATTTGATTAATGCCTCCATCACTCTCAGCATTAATCAAAAGATCTAAACCAAAATATCTCAAACTTGACAATTTTTTGTGTTGACTTCATGAATCTGAATAAACCTAAAAAACTAGATGGCATGAAAATAACTAGTAGCTTACTAGCAAATATTATTGGCCTCTGCCACTTTCAAGGATATGATGACACCACACTAATTTTACAGCCATCACTAGATTTATATTGATAAAAATTCCTTAGCCATTTTACATGCAATGAACTAACACATCAATCTGCAATAAATACTGCACTATGTTTTTATACTGAATAAAGAATTGTGAATACAATCTACAATTCAAATCTACATTAAATTCAAAATCAGTTGCAGTCATTGATAGAAATTATTGGTATCATTTGAATGATTAATGCATGTTTTGATTGGTTTGACTTCCTATGGCTACTTATTCTACCTGCACTAGTCATAATAAATAGATAGGGGGTTCTGGTTCTGTCACAAAATTTTGCTGTTCAAATTCAAATTTAATACAAAATGTGTGTGATTTCCACAAAGATAGTAAGTCATTTTACAAATACTTTTTGTCATGCAAGTTCTGTGACAGAAACCACAATCATAATACAGGAACAAATTAAAACATAATTGATCATAATTATTGATTGGTCCATTCTTTACATTTTTCAATAATACCAGAGTATGATTCAGGCAACTCAGAGAGACCACCTATAAAAATACACACAAAAATAACACAAGGAGCTAAGAGAGAAAGGCTTCAATAATTTGGGGACTGAAAACAATATGACAAAAAGGGAGATTAAAATAATGTGTAGATAGATGTTAAGACTTTATCATCCAGACATACATTGGCAGGAACAAATGTGGCTTTTGCTGCATTAAGAAATTGAAAAATTCTAAGAGATAAATAATGACTAAAAACTCTCTGATGTAGGGTATATCTCTTTTTTGTTTTACTTTTTTCAAATCTTTCTTTGTACCTCCCTTTTCATATGTATAGATCTCAATACTTGACAAAAAAATTATAAACACCATTGCATAACCCTCAAAAACTCACATATTGTCTCCCCCTCATTGAATACCATCACCATTTAATATTCTTTAATCTTCCATCTCCTCAATCAACATTGGAACATTGTACACAACCTCCAACTCTAATTGAGTTCCTGGTGATCTGTGAATCAACCACTACCTTACCTTTGTCCAATCCCAGTCTTTGTCTTGTTTTTTTTTTCCTGAATCCAACATCTCAGGTCCCCAACTAAAATGTTATATATAATACCACACTGTCTCTCCAAAACCCAAGAGACCCCGATCAACCTTTCTCTTGATGCCTAAATAGTAATAATACACTTGGAACAGCTATTTCCATTTCTAGGACAAAAAGGGAGTGAAAGGGTCAACACTCTTAGCCAAAAACTCGTAATACACACTCTACTAAAAAATGAAAACAACTTACTCAAATTCCCTGGGCCACAAAGAAACAATTCCAAGGGCCCATTTTTGGTTCAAAAAACATAATTACGCAACAACATTGATTCAATGATAAAAGGGTAATTACAAGGATCACCACACTAAATCCTACACTCACTGCAATATTGTATGACCAACCAAAGCAAAATTCTCCTGAAGTAGCCATATAGTAGATGTGAGCATATATCCTGTAGTACATGCCTCTACACATGACATGAACTGATGACAAAGAGTTTTAACCTGAATCATTTTTTCTGATCCAAACAATATGTGCAATGATCCCCTCCAAGATAAATTAATGTTTGCATGTCCCTCTTTAAAAAATCAAATAATTCAATAAACATTGTCTCATGGAAAATCAAATAAACCAATTGTGACAAGGACATTCAAAGACATGCCTGAAAAGCTGATCCCATGACCAAGCACCATCTTTCATCATGTGATGAATGTGAGCCTCTATTAATTTGGCACTAACTTCCACAAAATAGTCTACTGAATTGCTGGGTGGTAATAACCCCACCTGCTACCACAAGGCAGCAAGTCTCCTTCAGCAAGTTTGAAATGGTAAATGCCCTGAATTTATTTGCTCCAATCATGAATGATACATTGTATTTTTATTTAGAACAATGGAAGAATGGTTGAACTCATCATTAAAATTAAAAAACTTTCAATTATGGAGAAAAAAGAATCATTTGTTTGTAAGGATTTTTATGAAAATATTACAATTTGACGTATTTTTGTATTTTTATCTGTGTATTTATGTATTTGTATTTTTGTGTATTGCAATGTACAATCAATCTCAAAAGGCAATGGGCTACCCTGAATTTCATAGAAATGAAACCATTGATATAAATATATACATTTTATTATTTTGCTTGGAATTGTTGGATCAAAAATCAACATAAATCATTCAGAAAATCTTAATATATACCACAAAACAATTATTAATTTGTTTAAGACATCCTCATCAGGTTCATTTCTATGCTAGGGTATCACATTGATATCATCATACCTCTTATCCTACAGAGATATGCCTTCAACTCTATCTGAACTCTATCTGAACTCTATCTGAACTCTATCTGAACTCTATCTGAACTCTACATGAACTCTATATGAACTCTACTAATTGTTCTTGCCAATGGACCGCAAATAAAAGCTTAATTCATTTTCTTAGTATAATTTCTTGAATAAGACCTCTTTGATTAGATTCATACCTAGATTGGATGGAATCATTTTGGCTAGAGGTGGGGAGGAGATTTTTTTTGCCAGAATCCAGGTGGCAACTTAGGATGGAAAAAAAGGCTGAGATGGATTTTTTCAGCAAGCAGGAAATGGTATGGCAAATGACAGAGGGCAGAGTGCAGAGGGCATGCATTGGCTTCTGAAGATCACTGGTTCAAGTCCCTTGACCATTTTTCCCCCACCTGCTGTATGAGAGTATGAGTATTATACTGTCATTTGACTCCTCAATTGCTACTACCCACAAGACTGTCATAGACATGTCCACCTACATTTTTTGATAGAATTTATTTAGTGTGGATGTTTAAGGTCTAGAATTTTTAAGATATGAAGCTGTGACTTTCTATTTTTATCATCAGTAATAGCTATTATGAAATGTGTTTTTGTTCACAATCAATAAGAATGAGATGTGAATGCAAATGAAAACAGTGTCACACAAAAAGTAGTCAAGAGCCACCCATGATTCTTAGTTTACACCAAATATTTCTTAAATTCCTGCTGTCTTGTTCATTTGCATTTTTTCTACTTGACTATTAATTGTAGATGGTGAACATCAGACCAAGTATCCAACTTGACAATGACTAAGAAATACCTGCAATAATTATGAAGTCCTAAAGTTCTATCCCCTCATTTTTTACTATGATAGGATCACAAGTGGAAAACCATGAGGCTTTTAGGGTGTGTGGTTTGACTCCCCTTTCTAATGCATGAAATATGTAGTATCAAAGAAAGCACTCTCCGATAATTATATAGTTGTGCCTTTGTGTGAAAATTAATCATGGATGTTGCAGCTGAAAGCCACATCTAATTTAATTTCTGATACTAATGTTATGATGGAGCACAATTCTGAGTGAAGTGACGTCATGACATTGAGCCACTGTGGTCTTTTCAATGAGGTTCCATTCATGCAGGAAAAGAAACAGGCGAAGATTTTTCTAAAAAGAAAGAAAAACCAAAGAAAACAAGAAGTAAAAGAGAAACAGAGTCAAGCACTTTGCTTAGTGTATTTGTACTATGGTCATTCAAGCTTGTCCCCATTGTATTTTCTACCATATCGAAAAAATTGTGTTTGTTCCAGAAAAAAACTTGGTTCTTTGGGTAAGCCTAAAATGATGGATCAGTAGGGGGAGCGATCCCCACAAATCCACAAATCAATTAAAAGAGTCCTAGCAGTCAATGTCAATAGTGGCTTGAAGAAAAAAGCATGCACGTGAATGAAAAACTGTTACTTGATATATGGCACTTTTGAAATCCACATTGAACAAGAATAGTTATCATTTTTCATCAAGATTTTTTTGCCTTTCTAGAAAATAATACTTCCAAATTGTCACACCTCTGCTTGGACACTTTTACCCCCCCCCCTTCAGCTGAAATTTCTTTACACAGATGAATGGAATCAGGGTTGGAATTATTCTCATTATGGTTTTGAAGAATGATTGGCCGAAATCATCCCCATCATTTGCTGAAGGTGCGTTTCATTGCTAGGTTGGGGCTTTTGACGAGACCGATGATAGGTTGAGACTAAATAATTACGTGACCTGTCTATTATAGAAAACACAAAGTTTGGGCAACTTTCAAACAATTTTCATTTTGTAATGATCTGTGTTTCTTGGTACAGGTGCAGTCCAAGTGCGTTTAGTTGGCGAGATACAAAACTAAGTACAATACCTAGAGATGTGTGCAAGATGTATGTGATCTGTATCAAACGCAGCAGTATCATATTTTACAGATCATGACTGTGATAATAATATTACACCTACTTTTGGGTTTAGGTGAGATAAGAAACTTTTTGTTCACGTTGGTTTAAAACAGAAAATGACAATATTATCTCGAGAGTCATTGGTACTTAGGTAGACCACCTAGAGGTACTAATGAAGACTGAAATCAAAACACTGCAACGAATATTAAACGATTACGAAAACTACTGCACAAAATTGAAGGAATAGTAATGCCTCCAGCATAGTAAATCGGACTGCTCAAAAGACAGGAGCCATAAGTTTGGCGACAATACTGAAATAATAGACCCAAAACCGAACGCCGAGCGACACTACAAAAACTCGGAACTACCGAATTGCATTTACTCTGCAGCAGGAGTTTCCTCCGCTTGCGCAGGTGCTTCCTCATCGTCCAACTTCTTCACTGGTTCCGCAGGCTCCTCATCCAAAGTCTTGACGGGTGTCTCCTCTTCCGCATACTGCTCGGCATTTCCCTTCTGGCAAGTGATGTAGTTCCACATTCCAGAGCACACCTTTCCAATCTCATCTTGACTTTCAAAGAGGGGAAGGAAGGTAATGACAATGGCCGCTCCGAATCCCCAAGCGATGGAAACGAGAACCCAGAAGGCAAAGTACGATTGGGTGAAGACTCCCGCGGGGACGGAGAGGATGGGCCACACCAAAATGAGGAGGAAGGTGAGGAGGTATCCCCTTCGTGTGATCCACCTCTTGGCACGACGGAGCTCATCCTTGTCCTGCTGCTCGGCACCAAGACCGGACATATCTTGCTCCACGAGGTGAATGTTGTCATCGAGAGTGGCAAAGTCAAAGTTCTGGGGGTCAATGAACTTGGAGTAGACAAAGTGAATGAATCCCGAACTGAGAATGGCCACCAAGTTTCCGCTCAACATGACCTCGTTGGTTCCGAGGGTGTTTACGTTGACGGCACCTCCTTGGACGGAAGCTCCGACGAACCAGGCGATGAGGGCCAAGACGAGGCCGGACCAGGCGGCGATGATGGCTCCTTTTCCGGAGGCGTCTTTCCAGGTCATCAAGTTCCAGAGGGGGATGACGGCGGATCCAATGACGATACCCATGAAGAGGTAGACCCATCCGAGGTTGAGACCCATGGCGTCAAGGGCAATCTGTTTTGGAGAGCGGAAAAAGAGGTTGGTGAGTTGAGGCAGTGGGGGAGCATCGACTTCAAGAAGACCTTCGATCACTCACCGAGAAGAGACCCATGAAGATACCAAACACAACAATCACCACACGCGAAACCCAAAGAATTTGCTTTCCAGTGGCCTCAGGATTAATGTACTCCCTGTAAATATCATACGCCACCAAGGAAGAAACAGCAATACTCTCCGCAGACCCAGTAGACACAATCGCCATAAAAAGCATAATCAACACCAAAGCACTCCCCGCCTGTCCCATCAAATGATCTGCCACCGCGGGGGGAACCAATCCACTCCCCGCCTCCCCAGCATTAATGGGAAGCATGAGCGCAGTGGAAGTCAATCCCAAAGAAGTAGCAAGCGAGAAAGGAATGGCGAACCAGCAAATTCCTCCGAGGAGGTATCCCTTGGCAGCACTTGATGGACGGGCGGCAATGGCAGATTGCCAGTAACTCTGATCGACGAACACAGTTCCAAAGTTTCCGACAATGTTGATAATTCCGAACATGAGACCGTCGGCGGAGAGCATGGTGAGGTAGGATCCAGAGTTGTTTCCGGCGACGGCGCCACAGGCCATTTGCTTCTTGCCATTGTCGTCGAGGTAGAAGGACGTCTCGGCGGTTCCATCCGTGGACCAGATTTGCGTGCACTGTTCGGGGGTGTAGCTGACAGTTTGATCGAGGTATTGGTAGATCTGATCGGAACTGTAGACTTTGATGTAGACAATGGTAATCATGGAGATGAGGACGGCAAAGATGATCATGGTGTGGAGGTACGACGCCATGAAGGTGGCTTTGAGACCGCCGGCGGAGGTGTAGAGAATCACACCCCAGGGGATGAGGAAGGAAGCGAGTTCATAACGCATTCCGGTGAGGGCTTGGACGGTGGCGGCACCACCGAGCAACAACATGGAAGTGACGATGATGTTGGCGCAGAAGGCGAAGAAGAGGAAGGTGAGGTGGGCGGCCTTTCCCCAGCGAGCGCGGACGATTTCGCAGACGGTGTGGGCGGAGGGGGCGACATCTTTGAGGGAGATGGCGAGGACACCGAAGAGGAGGACTTGGATGGTGGCTCCGGAGGCGTACCTGTTTGTAGAGGGGAGAGCAGTTGCGTGTTAGAACATAATTCGATACACGCCATGCTTTCATCAGCTCAAAGAGACTTACCAGAAAGGTCCAGAAACGCCAAACGACCAGGCAACATTGGAAGATTGAAGAAGGNACGCTCTTCCGATCTACCTGTTTGTAGAGGGAAGAACAGATGTGTTAGATGATTATGATTCGATGGAACACATGGCAAGATCGTTCCGGTTCAACTGCCGCAGCGAGGCGAGGAAGAGACAAGGATAGCAATCCGCCACCATGCACCGATCAGCTCAAAGAGACTCACCAGAAAGGTCCAGAAACGCCAAAGGACCAGGCAACATTGGAAGATTGAAGAAGGGTTGCGGCCCAAGTCCACTGAGATACGATAACGGAGGCGGTCAATCCAGTCTTTACCATACGTCCGGCAGTGCTGTTGATGGAGCGTGAGGGACCAAGGGTGTTAGAAGTTGTATGCAATGTGTATTTATTACGCCATGGTGTATGGTGTATCATACCCTATCTTCTACCAAAGAACAAAAACATTGATCATCACGCGTCACGCGCGTCACTTAGTACTGCCCCACTGCCGGAAGATAGGCCAAATGGCGACATCTCTCGACGGAAGACGGTAAAAGCAACGCCGCCATCGACCAACGTCGACACATCAATCCCACGGCTCATGAACAACAACGCGTCAACTCAACGCCGCCACACGCCACACGCCACACGCCACACGACAACGCTTCACGACATCATCCACACCCCCACAACTAAGGTACAGTACTCACTTGAAATGCTCACTAGTAATACTAGCATTCCCCGCAAAAGTCTTATCCAACCAAACCACCAACGTAGTAAACAACGAAAAGAACAATCCAAACCCAATCACGACAATGTACCCAATCGACAGGGGGAGGGGGGGAGTTCCCCCGAAGTAGGAGGATTGGCCTTGGTATTCGTAGAAGAAGGGGGGGGTTGGTTCGAAGTCCAGGTCGAAGGTTTCGGTGGACATGGTGAGGTTTGGTGATGTTTATAGGGTTCAGACCTTTTTAGTGCAGTATTTTGCGGATTTTGCGGATTTTGCGGAGGGTGTTTGGGGGGAGGTTAGTGGTGGCTAACCTTTTTGAAGAACAATCTTCAGAAAATTATGACAACTCGAGGATGATGAGGATCAAAAACTGAATTTGATCCCGCTGCAATCGTCACCGCTAAGTATGGTAGGTAGGTACTTACTTAGCTAGGAGTACTTAGCAAGGCTAGCTATTAAAAACAGTCTTGTATTGTAGTTTGTAGTAGTAGTAGTAGTACTTTTACTCTCTAGCTAGAGAGGCCAGCATAGCAAGCTGATTGAATGATGTTGTATGATTGAATAGGAGGCTTGAATAGCGTGCATGCAGAGATTCTGTATGCTGTAAGTTTATGGTACTTAGAATTGTACGAGTAGGTAGATATTGTACTAGAGAGGTAGTACAATACAATACTTAGATAAAAGTAGTAGGAGTAGTAGATAGATAGATGCATGTTGCTAGCTTGTACTACTTACATAATATGGGGATAAGGCAGGTAGTACGATGCATGCATCTATCTGACATGTCAAAGGGGGAAATGAATAGGAAGCAAAGTTGGCGGGAGATCAAGGCAGAACTCGTTGAGGATCTTTCTTCCTTGGGGACTTGGGGATTGGGGAGAGAGGAGAGAAAGAATGAATGAATGAGAGAGAGAGAGAGACAGGAGAGAGAGGAAAAAGAATGATGATACCATAGTACCATACCATAATACATACCTATTCATTGGTATTTCTAAGGTACAACATCATGATGAAAGAGAGAAAGAGAGAATAGTAGTAGTACTAGTAAGAGAGAGAGAGATAAAAGAAGTAGTATGATAATAATAATATAGTACTATGGCTGACTATGGTAAGTACAACAATACTTGAACATAGGAAGAAATAAGGTGTACGGTACGCGTACATCATTCTAATGAATACTCGTAATAGTCCGAGCTTCGATACGCGCTCGAGTTGTAGATATGTAAGTAGAGTAAAAAGCCGGAGCGAAGCAGAGTTTATT
>JALLOT010000810.1:0-17601 GCA_036939595.1 Thalassiosira livingstoniorum
AGGTGCGGGGCATCACAGTGTTGGAATTCAATAGTAAAAAATACAATGAAAACAAAAATAAAAACATTCCCAACCACCATATTGAAGAGCTAGCTCATATTATGCAAGAGGAGCGTGACAGTGCTATGGAGGGCACTCGTCGCGAAGCTACTGTGAACCGACAAATGACGGAAAGAAGTTGGGGGGTGAATGCCTACTTCGATCAGGCACTTGGTCTGGTAGGCCAAGCAGGAGCTGTTCAAGCTCCAACCATGCACCAGCCAATTACCCAAGCGGGTCAAAACGGCTTGGCCGAACTCCGCCGTCTACCGAGGTCCCCGCATGGTAAGTATTGTCTGCTGCTTTTTCAGTTTATTTGAGCATTGTCTAACTCTTAGCTTTTTATTTTAAGCAGTGTTGAATGCAAATGCTGTAGCAGATGGTGCTCCCCGTATGCCTCGCCGCGAAGAGCTGATGGCGGAGCTCGAAGCGGCGGACAACAATCGTAACAACCGTACGATTGGTACTGCCGGCAACAATGCGACAAACCCTGTTGTTCTGGATGGCGATGGTGTTACTGGTGCTGGGGCTACCGCCGGTGCAGATGGAGTCGGGGCTACCGCCGGTGCAGATGGAGTTGGAGCGATCGTCGGTGTTGCTGGAGCGGATGCAGCCGTGGCATAGCTTACGGCTCCCGTCGATGCCCACAACAACGATCGCCGTGGCAGCCGTCCTACGACACAGGGCCGTGCCAATCAAATGGCTCATGCTCAAGCGGCTGTTGGGGGTGGCGAGGTGGAGACAGTGACTGTGCTGGAGCATCAACGCCGAAACCCAGACATGATTACCACCCTCAATGCTGTGTCGGGCTATCTCGGCAAGCAGCTGACACAGACTACGAGGATGGTGGATGCTGTCATGACCGGGTTGTAGGAGGATACCATCAACGGCCTCCAGAAGAAGCTACAGAATGCTATCACCACCAAAAATATGCTAAAAGACATGGGGGAAAACACCGATTTGGAAGATGCCCAGATTGCATTTCTCCGTAACAAGATCAGCCAAGAGATTAACAATCTCTAGCTTTGGCCTTGTTTTATATTTCATTGTCTCTTCTTTTGTTCATTTAGTATCTACTATAATTGAATAAATCATTCTAGTTTTTCATCCAATCTAAGTGTTGTGTAATAAAAAAAATACTATGTAAAAATTTAGAGGTGGAGGTATTCCTCCACACTAGGTGGAGCAATATCAAAAGTGTTGGCAGATCCAGCCTGATCGCCATTAAAGCATACATAGCAATTGGCAAAAATATGGCAGACTTGTAGCTGCTCAATTGCGTATGGAGATCTTGCTCCAAGTCTGCCTTGACGATCCTTACTGTCACAACAGCGAAAAATATTGCTAACCATTGCATAATTTTTCTCAATGGTTTCTCTCACAATTCGTGCATAAGTGTTGCAGAGTTTTTCAAACTCTGTCAAATCAATAGCAGCATCACCCATCACTTGAAAATAAGTCTCAATTGCATCAAGACTTCCTCCAAAAATCAAGTCTCCAAATAATTTGTAAAAAAGAGCCTGGCCTTCTTGGATTCTCGTCAAAAAGCGATCCAAGCCACTTTCACCCAAAATGCCACGGTCCCCTCTTCTACAACTCACAGGCCCAAATAGAGTTGTCAATCCATTGGGTAGAAAGACAGTCTCTACTTTTATTCCATGCGCCCTGATGTATCCAGTGAAAACAGATCTCTGTCCATCTTCGTATGCAGGCTTTCTACTTGCTCCAATGTAGTCACCTCTTGGTCCAGAAAAGGGGGTACGGGTAGGGTCAATAGAGTCATCTATAAATCCAAAAATTCTCCAAGGGAGAAATCGCAAACCAGGCAATTGTTTCCATGTGCCATCAGTTCTTTCAATTGAGCGAGGCTTTCTACAAAATTGCTCAATGGCTCTGAAAAATTGTGGGAATGAAGACTGCCATCTAAGCAGCCCTTGATGGCCTAATATATTTTCGTAGCGCTGAGCAATATATTTTAGGATCAATCTATAGCCATGGGGCCATCTTCTGTAGCTTCCACCAAAATAGGTATCAATTATTTGCTCCTTTGTCATTCCAGTGGTGATAACAGTAAGTAAATAGATGAATAGCTCCTCTGGATTGAAGATATATCTATTTGGAGTTGGTCGGCCACCAGTTCTACTCGCACGATCATGCCCTGTGTAGACATAAAGTTGAGTCTCACCAAAGTTGTCAAGGCAATATTGTCTCAAGCCCATTAAATCATACAGGATGCGAATTTGATGGCAGGTGAACCGAGTCATTTTCAATGACAGCATGTCCGTGGTGATTCTATCAAGTCGAAGATGTAGCCTGGGCATGAAAGTGCGTGAGGTAAGCCATTGTGACATTGGAATGTCAAAAAGATAGCTGTCCATTCCAAAGCAGAAGGAAATAGAAGACATATTTGCTTGTATTTGCATCGATATCATACGTAGGACTTGGTTGATTCTATGGAGAGCGTGAAGATCACCATCCCTTCTCGCCACGATGATGCGTAGAAGAAGGATTTGAGTCAGTTGATTCTGTAGAAATGATGTTATTGTACTGAGTGATGCGATAATAGTCTGAATTTGATTTCTATCTAATACTTCTCCAGCAGTCAATGCCATCCATCTGGTATTGTTTGGACATTGTCGCTTTGGGACACGGCGGATGGCGCCATTGGCACGGCGCTTGGGCTCTGGTGGCATTGTTGTTGTTAATTCTATGGATTCTATGCTCGCGATATTCCATGTCAAGCTGTAGGGATGGAATGGAAGTTGAATGAGAAAGGACAGAATGAGGTGACAACATGCTTTTTTCTACGAAGTAATAATATTAAGTCCTATGTATAAATAATTCGGACTAAGCTCTGTCTAAAATCACATTTCAAACTCCGCGCTACATGCAGACCAGACCAGACACAGAAAATCCTGGCGCGGGAATGGTTCCGCGCTACAGTCGCGCCAGACATTGCGCACTAACTCCGTCCCGACGCGCCTAAAATCACTCTATTGTACTACCGTGTTATTATTATTTGACACAGGATTAATTATTTCTACATTTTTTCTTTCTAGTACCATCATGCCGTCCCTCCTTTCCAACCTCAAAAACGCCAGAGAATGGGCAATGCCAACCTTAAAATCTTCAGCCTTTCTCGAACGAGGAGTTCTCACCCCCGAAGAATTTGTCCGCGCTGGCGATGAGCTTGTCTTCAAATGCCCCACTTGGACATGGGAAAGCGGCGATCCTGCCAAACGCAAGAAACATTTGCCTGCCGATAAACAGTACTTGATGACGAGGAACGTTCCCTGTACATCACGCGTCAGTGAATTAGAGAATGTAGTGGCGGTGAGCAAGAATTTATGGGAGGGATCAGGGGGGGTGGAAGGTATGGAGGAAGAGGATGATGGGGACTGGTTGGTGTCTCAGATTTTGACGGCAGAGGAGCAGAAGCTAAGGGAGGATGCGGCATTGGAAGAGGAATTCGATATTTTGGACGATGATGGCGAAGTGGTGAAGGCGTCTGGTGACGTTGGAGAGGGAATTGCTAAGATGTCGCTTGGAAGTGGGGGGTCGGAGGACAAAAACATGAAGGATGAGTCTGCAAGTAGGAACTCAACGAATCAGGTGGAGAATGCCGTGGATGAATACGCAGATATGGCCGATTTTGAGGACGAAAACGTCATGGAAGATGAGGCAGCAGTTACTACTGCTTCACCTTCCAGTGGCAATCCATCAGGCGAAGAAAACGAGAATGTTGTGAGGGTGCGAACGTACGATCTTTCAATCACCTACGACAAATACTATCAAACCCCTCGTGTGTGGCTCATGGGATACTCAGACGATGGAACCAACCGACCTCTAACTGGAGAGGAAATGATGCAAGATGTAATTTCAGATTATGCCCATCGCACTGTTACTATTGAGAACCATCCTCTTGTGAGTGGGCCTCACGCGAGCATTCATCCATGCCAGCATGGAGCTGTGATGAAAACTATTGTAAAGAATTTGACGAAGGAAAGTGAAAGGGGTGAAAGCAGCGCTAGTGGTCCGTCAGTTGAGATGTATTTGTTCATCTTTTTGAAATTTGTGAGTTCCATGATTCCAACTATCAACTATGACTTTACAATGGACGTATCTGCGTCTACTGAAAAATGATGTTGAAGTCATTGAGCATGTTGTGTTTAAAAAAGTCGAGACTCTAAATGTGGTGATATGAATTGCTGCTGTAATAGCTTGTTAAGAATTAGCTTTATCTGTGAATGAGATATATGAAACGGTTATGAAGTGAATTTGTAGTCGCGAATGTTTCAATATGTTTTCAAAAAATATCTACTTTTGACCAGCACAAAAGTAAGTAGGTCACCTATCCTGTCCCTGCCAAAAATCCAGCTAGATCCACGAAGCTCTGACGACTCTTTCTCCTCTGGCCAAACAAACCCACCGGAACCAGACTCTGTCTGGCTCGGAGCTTTGTAACTTTGGGGTGATCTTCGGGGTACCCCAACTGTAAATAAATGTCGAGAGCAGACATCCAATTGATCTGAGCCTTGGATTTCTCCCCTGTTTCTTTTTGTAGATCACCCAAAAGTGTCTGCGCTTGAGCCATCTCTTCATCAGGGTCATCTTCCTCTTCTGCTCGTATTCTAATATATTCCTCAAACAGTTGTTTTGCATCAGAAAACTCATTCCGTCGTGAGTTGAGAGAACCTATTTTGAAAAGAACTTGAGCAACAGATTTGTGATTGTATCCATTTATTAGTGTCCGAATCCGCAAAGCCTCCTCGTATGACACCGTGGCTTCTACTATTCTCCCTGCGCTTGTTTGAACGTTGCCGAGATTAATCCATGCATCCGCAACCCTCTCATCATTTGTACCTGGAATCAAATTAAAGATTGAGGACGCATTAGATCACTGTGCATACAAAGTAGGGTTGGTGCAACACAGCTACATACCAAACTCCTCTTGCCGAACTGCCAAGAGATCTGAGTAAACTTCCATACACGAATCGTATTCCTTCCTGTAATACAACGACGGGGGGCGTAAAATGTTTTGTACAACCAAAAATTAGCAGTCAAAATTATAATTGGGAACTGACCTTTTCTTATAGACACTGCCAATGTTCTGGAGTGTCGACACTACTTTCGACTTGTTACCAACTGCCCGTCTAATTTCGAGCGCTTCCATTAATGGACCCAAAGCCTCGTCGCCATCAATGTTTCCTATTCGCAAATTCAAAAATCCAATTGTATTCAGTGTATCGCCAACAGCACAATCGACACAACCCAATTTCTCTTTTCGGATTGAGAGAGAACGGTTGAGACAAATAGATGCCTCCTCATAATCTCCTTTGAATAGCAATGCAACGCCTTTGCTGTATAACACCTGTGCGACATTCGGATCGTCTGGCCCAAAAATATCTTGAAAAATTTGAATGGACTCATCGAAGCAAAAAAGTGCCTGGTGGTATTATACAGGCGAAAAGAATTGATTGGTGAAACAATAGAAAACACAAAAAAGTGGGGTTTACGCATCAGGCTTCACATGAATCACCTGTTCAATTTGACTTATTTCTTGCAGCAACTCTCCAAGGTCCAACAGTATTGCTGCCACCGATTCATGATTCTGACCATGAATCGTAATAGACAATTCGAGAGCTCGCTCCAAGTTTTCTTCTGCCTCTCTATACCGCCGTAGAGACTTCCAAAGTTTTCCACTGAGCTGACAGACTGAGGCCATTTTCTCGCTGCCTTCAAGCTTTTGCTTCCAAATGTCAACACATTCTTCTAGGCAAGCAGTTGCGAGATTTACGTTGTTCCCTCGTTGATAAATGGAGGCCATTTCATATAAAACATTGGCTACATCAACATGGCTTCCCAGCAGCTTTCGTCTTTTAACCAAGCACGATCGAAATTGATTTAGGGCATTTTCATCATCATTTAGCGAGACATGAACACACCCAATATCAAACTTTGGAAAAAATAAATATGAACAAAAAAGAGTCAGCAAAAATTAAAGGCAGCTAATGAATTAGGAGATGTTGTGTGCTCACATGAATGCTTGCAACTTTTTCGTGGTCGCTGCCAAAAAGAGTTTCAAACATAGCCAAAGCTTGATTATAATACGAAATTGCAGCTTCTGTTCTTCCCTTCAATTTGGCAACTATCCCTTCAGTGAAGCAAATCTCGGCATTGTCATGGAGATTTCTCTGCTCTTCTAACCTTTGTAGTCTAGCATACTCCTCGAAGCAAGTAATTGCCTCTTCGGACTCGGACTGTTCGAGGTATACATGAGCCATCTGATAAAAAATACAAGCTAAGCCAGGATCATCCTCTCCAAGTGCTGCTAATTTCCAATTCAAGGATTCGCTAAAAGATTTCATAGCATCACTTAACATGAACATGCAAAACTGAGCGCAGCCTCTACCATAAAGAGCATTCGCTACTTCAATTCCGTTTACTGAATCGCTCGCATATCCAATACCTAACACCTGAAAAAAATAAATTCAGCACAGACGTCCAAATTAATAAATAATGATAGCCAGCAAGACACTTACTTCGTTGAAGCAGTCCAATGCCGATCTCGTCTCTCCCATTCCAAGCTGAACATTTCCGATTCTCAACATTGTTTGCACAACTGGACTACTTTCCAAACCGAAATGAGATTCTCTTATCCTCTTTGCTTCATTGAATTTTTCAAGAGCTGTGATTTACAAGGGAAAAAGTCAGAAACGAAACAGTACCCTCATCTTTACTACAAAAATAAATAAACATCCTCACCATCTTCGTATTCGCAAAGGCTGTCGTGACAACTAGCAATCTTGTACAGGGCGTCGGCCACTTGTAGGCTCTCACTGCTTTCATCTAGCAATGTTATGCGCAAAGCATCTTGAAATAATGAAGTTGCAAGCTCGTATTTTCCTGAGTTGTAATAGCATGTTCCAAGATCCGAGCTTACTGATGCCACCGACGGGTGATCTATTAGTATGAAAGATTTTCACCAACGTTAGACAAGCATCAGAAATCAAAAAGAGAACGGCTCTAAAAATTGAATCTCACCCTCCCCAAGCAGTTGCTTTCTCATATTGCGTTCCTTAGTAAACCAGCCGGATGCAGAAAGAAAATCGCCGTTTCTTTCGTGTAAGACACCCATTGCATGAATGATTATCACCGCTTGAAGGTTTTCCGCTCCAAATTCCAGCTGGGATATTCTAAGTGCTTCTTCGAGGTGAGATGAAGCTGATGCAGAGTTGTTGTTCTCCTGCGATGCAAGAGTTACACCAAGGCTGTAATGGGTACGTGCAACGATGAATGAATCGCCTAATCTAGATTTTCTGATTTCGAGAGCGAATTTATAGCAGTTGGCAGAATCTTCCCATTCATTTATTTGCGCAAAGAGACTTCCCATTTCAAACATTACCGAGGCAAACTTAAGATTCAAAGGACTGTTAGAATTCTGATAAATGAGAAGGGCTTGTCTAAAACAATCCAACGCTCTATTGACTTCGCCCACAACGCTAAACATCATGCCCTCAGTGCAAAGAATACTTGCTTTTACCGTAGGATTGTGAGTGATACCATGACTTTCACCAATTGTTTTTTTTCGTTTGAACAAGCGAAGAGCATTGTTAAAATGGGTTGATGCTTCATACTGCTGCTGCATTTCATTGAAAATGGCGCCTACTGTATACTCCAAACACGCATTATTAGGATCATCGCGGCCTAACTCCTCTTGCCAAAGCTGCAGCGATTTTTTGTAGGCATCTTAAACGTTATTTAAGAAAAAATATTTGACGTAATTTGAGATAAAAGTTGATGCGCAAAACCCACCAAGACAAGTTAAATTTCATGTTAAGTAACTTACCAAGAGAGCTTTCCAGTTCACCCTTACATTGTCTCGAAAAGCCAAGGCCCATGTATGCCTTAGCAGCTAATGAGTGGTCGTTTTCGTCCATTCCAATTTGATAATGGTCCAAATGTCCATATTTTATTGCATCAGTGTACGCATTCATGGCAAAATCAAAGTCATCTTGACCAGACGAAGTTGCATTTGGATCAATCTGGTCAATGCCATCACTATTAAGAGTGGTTGAAGATCGATCAAAAGGTGAAACTTCATCGAATCCTGACGACTGGAACACCTCGCTCTCATCTATTTTGAAACTTGCCTTGCTTCCCCTTCTATGACCGGAGAAGGAACTTTGTCGAGAGAGCCCATTCAATTCATTTTCATGAAGTAACTTTCGCTCGTCCTGCAAAGACTCACCACGATCTTTCGATGGAACATCATGCACTTCATGAATGAGAGAGCAACGATTTTCAGTGACAGTCTCTTGTGTTCTTTTCGAACTTTCAGTATTCGCAACTTTCGTTGTCTGTTGTATACTTTTTACAAAGCCCTGCGAAGGAGAAGCAAGTGAATCAAGAGAAGACAAAGTGGATCCTGAATTCTGTAGCTCATGTGAACCCATATCTGGAACCGGCTGCGAGCTTTGGGTCACATTCAACTTCCTGGGTTCCTTATTTTTTGGTGAGAACTTTTGGCATATTACTTGTGCCCGATCAACAGGAGACGCAAGAGAATCTAGAGAAGAGAGAGATGAGTCAGAATTGATCAATGACCCTCTGCAAAATTGCGGGATATCATGTTGTTGATACTCCATTTCTCCCACACGGTTGTCTTGCACTTGTTGAAAAGCCTGTTCATCAGGGCCTACATCCAATGCATTTTGCAACGAGCCTTTGTTCGAGGCAAAAATGAAATCATTGTTACTCTCTGACTGTTTTAGGTCAATGTTTGGTAGACTGTAGGAAATATTAGCATCGACCTCTACAGAAATATTGGTATCAACCTCTATAGACGCGGTGCTTGCGGTTAGTTGCTTTGGAACCTTGACCACTGAATTTCGCCTTCTGACGATACTGTCCTGCAAAGACTTTAGATTTATTGAACTATTTAACAGTCGTTTTTTGCGAAGAGAGTCGTTTCCCAAGTTTATGTCGACTTTCATTGAACTCGACGAAATGTCTATATGGAATGAAAATGTTGTAATATAGAATAGAAAGAGTTGGCCACAGACGAATTGAATTACACTTATCAGTGCCAACACAATTCGCCACGTAAGAAGCCCGCGCTCCCAGATGTTTGTATCGACTCACCTAATTTGGGCCAAACAACACTAGCTCCATTGCCATCAGAGGAATCTGAGTTGACTGGGTCAACATCGTGAGACACAAGACCATTTTCATTCGAGGTTCTGATTCCCCCATCCGAACGATCTGCTTCCTCGGCGGATTTTGGATTCGGTAGAGCTTGGCCCACGACCTCGCCTAGTGACACACTGGGGTCGTCATCGTAATCTAGGACACCGTAGCGAAAGGTTATATATAGTCAGAAAGTCGCCAGGGCTCAATGTATGAAACTAGCAGCAAAAGAAACATTGCCTCCCTTGATTATTTAGCAATCGTACCTTCAAGCTGAGGCCAAACAACACTTCCATCATTGTCATCGGAGGAGTTCGTATCGTTTTCATCCGCTGCATATCCATGTTTGACTAGGGATTTGATTTCACTTTGCTCCTCATCAAACTTTACAGGAGGGGTAATGTTCGCTGTGTTTGTTGGTGGTGAAAGATGCGCGACTGCTTCTACACTTGACTTTTGTTTTGGTGGAGCTTCGCTGTCTATATTTTGACTCATGACCTCGTCAAGCGACACTTTTGAATCATCGTCGTAATCTAAAGAAAAGCTCAAAAAATGAACACATGATCAGATCCAGGGCTCGGTTTCGGGGGATAATGAGCAAAAATTACATGGCATCTCTTGATTTATTGGAAAGCTTACCTTCTATTTGTGGCCAAACAACACTTTCACCATTGCAGTCAGAAGATATTGAATCATCTTCTTGAGCTGCATGTCTATTTTTGTTTAAGGATTTGTTTCCACTTCGCTCCGCATCAAATTTAACATGACTGGCAGTTTTCGCTGCGTTTGTTAGTGGTGATTGATGCCCACCTGCTTCCACACTTGACTTAGGATTCAGTGGAACTTCGCCATACACATTTTGGCCCATTACCTCGTCAAGTGACACACTTGATTCATCCTTACAATCTACAACAAAAGATCAAAAATTAAAATATGGATGGAAAAAATGTGTTAACAAAAATAATATGTCATCTTTTGATTTATTGGAAAGCTTACCTTCTATTTGTGGCCAAACAACACTTCCACCATTGCAGATNCATCTCTTGATTTATTGGAAAGCTTACCTTCTATTTGTGGCCAAACAACACTTCCACCATTGCCATCAGAAGATTCTGAATCATCTTCTTGAGCTGCATGTCTGTTTTTATTTAAGGATTTGGTTCCACTTCGCTCCGCATTGAACTTAGCAGGAATGGTACTTATGGAGTTTGTTGGTGGCGAAAAACGCCCACCTGCTTCCACTTTTGACTTCTGTTTTAGTGGAGCCTCGCCACATACATTTTGGGCCATTACCTCGCCAAGGTCCTCATAATCTTAAATGCCGAGCCAAAAGATTTCAACATTCAGGGAAAACAAAGAGCTCAATTTTGGGAGTTTAAAAGCAAAAATAACACAATCCCTTGTCTCCATTAAAGCTTACCTTCCATTTGTGGCCAAACAACACTACCACCATTGCCATCAGAGGAGATTGAATCATCATTATGCGCTGCTGGTCTATTTTTGATTGAGGCTTTGGTTCCGCTTTGCTCCACATCAGACTTTACAGGAATGAAACTGTTAGTGGTGTTTGTTGGAGGTGAATGATGCCCACCTGCTTCCACATTGGCCTTGACAAGTGACATATTTGGATCGTCCTTATAATCTATAATTCCGAGTCGAAAGATTCATCAATTTTTTAGAAAATATTAAGGTACGATTTCGGGAGATTAAAAGCGCATCCCTCGTTTCCTTAACAAGCTTACCTCCTATTTGTGGCCAAACAACGCTACTACAAAATTCATCAGAAGAGACTGAATCATTATCCACAGTTGCAAGTCTATTTTTGTTTGAGCCTTCGGATCCACTTTGTCCCATTTCAGACTTCAGAGCATTGTCGCTTTCCAATAAGATGTTTGTTGGAGGGGAAAGACGAAGATTTTCCGTTTGGCCTTCGCTGTCACCTTCCTTCCTTGAAACTTTGTTTTCACTTTGTACTGGGTTGTTCGCCTGTAAAATATCGCGTTTTCCACAGCCAATGATTAAACTAACGTTTTGAACTTCTGCATTGATGGAATTGGTGTTGACACGTTTCGTATGCAAACATTCTCCCAAATGGTCTGCTACTGACATCTCCTGTGAATTTGGAATGTCCTCGCAACTTTTGGAACGTCCTGAAGTAGAGAAAGATTGGTGACGTGATGATAGCTGAGATGTCTCGTTAGACTCATAGATGTCATGGAGGGGTTGCCGTGTGATTCCGATAAGAAATGAACAATTTTTATTATCCTTGGTTAATTCGTGGCTGATGAGCCTCTTCTCCTCGAGGGAACTCATGGTAGAGAGGGGGGTCCTATTTCTGGCTTCCTTCATGCCATGACAATCATCACCACTTCTTGCTGCAGAGAGACCATTCAAAGATTCAAGAGAAGATACACGGGACGGCCAATCAACTGCATCGCTTGAAGAAGAGACTTTTGAATCTTCGTCAAGATTTACCCGGCGTCGAAAAGAAGCACGGTCTACTGCCGAGTTGAAAGCATTCAATAAACTCGGTCGGAATTGCACCGTGCAATCAATGTCTTCATTAAAGTTTTCCGGCTCAAAATGTTCCTTCGTATCTAACTCCTTCGATAGACAGGTTTTCTTCTCTTCTTCGCAGATAGTGTGAGGCGGGAGGTCCTCCTTCACAATGCTTGGCGCGGTTTCTTTTGCCCAATTTATTTTGTTCTTACCCAGAAAATCTTTCTCTAGAGGATGATGATCAAAATACTCACATTTAAGCCCAGGGACAACTCCAGTGTCAAATATTTTTGCAGTTACTTCAATCTGATCCATCTTAGACTTTGACTCTGATATTGCACCACTTGAGACTTCTTCAAACGCAGCTGCAGTGCCAGATTGGACTTGAATTTGGTGTTCATTCGCATTGTGAGAAAAGAGCAGTTCTGAGTTTTTATTTGTATATCTTGAAATGAATGCTGAGGTAGTTCCAGGGTTGGCAGTTACTAGCTTCTGTCTATCACTTTTCTCGGTTGTTCCTAATTGTGGTGAAAGGACGCCTGCTAATTTCTGATGATGGTCCATGGTTCCAACGTTTTTTTCGTTGCTCTTAGCATCACAATTTGGATTGTTTGGTTCTGAGCCCATGGAGCCATCTGTTTGACTTTTTTCAGCGGGAAAGACAGATACTCGATCCTGGACATTATCGCATTTTATCCCTTGAATGCCTGCTGTTTGCTCAATCTGATTAATAGCACCAGAACCGTTGTCTTGAGTTTCAATCTTTGGTTTAATTGGTCCTGATTCTGAAAATGTAGATGTTTCCTGGTTCGACATGATTTCTCTAGTTTTCGCTGAATTTGAGCCCACATTGGTCAACTGGTTCTCCAATTTGTGCAAATGCGGTGAAGAGTCGCTTCGTGGGATATTCTGATCATTTGTTGTTATTTCGAGGTTCAAAATTTGAGTACGGCTAGCTTTGCTTTGTACATCGCTGTGCTGTCCTTCACTCGAATTGCGTGATTCCACTGATTCTGAGGTTGTCGACGAAGTTAACTGCTTCGATTGAGTACCTAGAAAAGCAAGAGGATCTTCCAAAGGCAAATCCTTCATGGGGTTGTTCACGGAATCATCATTCCTCGAAGCATTCTCATTTTCATTCGATTGGCTCGAATGGGACTGGTTAGAATGCAAAGACTGAGTGGGTGACGTTTCTGAATTTGACGAATTCCTGTGGGAAGTTATCACGCCAAGGTTTGATATCTCATGCATGTCTCCTTTTGGGTGAATGCGTGTGTCTTTTGTCGCGACTACTGGAGAAGGCACCTGATATTGACGGACCTGATGTGAAGAATGTGGCTGAAGAGGGAATTTTTCCTCATACTCTGAGAAAAAATCAGACATGTTGTCCTTCGTGACTATGGGAACATCAGACTCAGTATGAATCGAAGGCGCATGGTTTTCCACTAATCTGCAATTTTCATCTTCAGAATTGTTCCCGGAGTTACTACAATATTGAAGCGATGACCTTCCCTGTTGCTGAGCTTGGAATGTACTATTAGAAGAATGAATCGGAGATGATGGCTTGATAGAATCGTGCTGTTGTTCCCAGCTGAAAAGGTCGGCGCTAAGCGGTTCCTCGGGCAATGTTTCCTTCTCGTGGACGTCTTGGAATGACTCTGAATCTGGATTGGAGTTGCTACTTTGAAAAGTAGGAAATTGCATTTGTAACGAAGGCGCCGCATTTTGGTCAATGTGAAAATTAATTGGTTTGGCAGAAGTAGGAGATTCATTGGACTTTGAGGAGTGTACGGACACCTCAGTCTTGGGATTAGCTTCATTGCCTAAACCAGGATCTCGACCAACTTCTATAAAATAATAATTGTTACTGGCAGTGGCCCTTGAAATCTTTGCGCCAGATTTTTCGGGTTCTGCCCCTTTTTCCAACGAATGCCCCTGTGACAGGAAATGGCAGTTTTCTGTTTGGTAGTTGCCGGCTGATACTTCCAAATGAGGTTGTTGCATTTCCAACGAAACCAATTGCTGCTTTTTGTGAAGTTCTTCATTGCTCTGACGAACTTCTGAGTTTCTTGGACCGGATACTTCGTGGCCCAAACTTTTGAATGGATAATTCCCTTGTTGAGATTGGTGATCTCTCTCTGTTTGATTTTGTTGAGATGTCCCATATTTCTCTATCGGCTTGAATTGAGATTGCTGATCTGTTACTATTTGATCCAGTTCGGGTTGGTGATTCTTCTCGATTTTGTCCAGCTCAAAGAGGTGAGCATCCTCGTGATAGCCATCAGCAAACTTGCGTCCACTTTCAGAGAAGATTTGTTGAGTTTTGCTCCCATTTAAATTTTGGGGTGACACCAGCAGCATCTTTTGACCCATTGCTGTCAGTGTTTCTAAACACTGTTGGCCTTCATTTGCATCAAAAATGGCACCAATGCTGTGGCATGGCATCGAAATATTCGTCTCACACACTGATTGTCCTGGTCGTTCTTCAAAAAGTGGTTTTATTTGATCAGTTTGATGGTCCCCGACTACTTGGCCAGTATCTCCTATCCCATGTCGATTTTCCAGACATTGCTGCTTTTCGATGGGACTAAAATTTTGACGTGAATCAATTGGGCGACTTTGGTGATGAATTTCTTTTTTGGTTGCTGGGGGATGAAAATGATCCCCCTTTTGAATCTCTTTTGCCATCCCCTCAATGCTGTGACTTTGCTCAAAAGTGGTCTCGTGCCTAAGACTACTTTCATTTACATCATTTCCGTCATCGTTACTGCCACATTTATATGAATTTTGTTGATTCCTTTGTTTACTATTCCTTTCAGGCTGTTCGCTCCCCTGTTTCATCCGTTGCCGATTTGTCCTCTGGCACTCTACCTTCCCTCTCCCATTATCATTTCCAAATAAATATGATGAAATCGATGCAAGAGATGCTAAAGAGGTAGAATTCATAGACACACTTTCATCATCGGCACTATGCTCCAACAATTGACGTGAGCACGTGATTGATTTTTTCTTTCTCGAAGCAAGTTGCGATTGTCGGTTTTTTCTCCGTCGTTCTTTCCATGATTCTGTCCGATTGCTCTGAAAACTTTTCGTGGGCATGGGTCCAGATTTTGAGGAGTCAGAATCATCTGATGATGTATTACGAGAAGTTTTTGATCGTGCACGATTCGATTGGAAGGACCGAAGTTGAGGGCGATCATCATCTAATGACGATGAAGATGTGTTTGACATGGACAAGTTGCGTGACCCCACCTCTCTATGACTATACTTGTCTGTAGATGTTGATTGTGTCCTTCCTCTGGCCTCTCCGATCCCACCACCAAGGTTGAATATTGATATTTGTCGCAGTGATTCTACTGCAGTAGAGAGAAGGGTTGTCTGTTGATCATTCGAGTCTGCATTACCATTCTGACTTTCAACGTCGCCACAACCGACAACTCCACCTTCTGAACTTGCCTTCTGCTGTGGCCCTTTTGGAATCAAGTCCAACAAATGTTTGTCACAACTGCTGATGGATTGGGAATGTTCACTTGTTGAATCTTTTTGAAGATGCCACCCATGACCATCAACGCTAACAAAACTGCCACCACTCCCAGAGCACATTGAGCTTCTTTTGCTCCTCCTCCCTTCTGGTCCAGATAACAATGACCGTGAGTTATGGCTTTTAAGATGAGAATCCTTCTTGACTTTTCTTTGTCTCTCGCTACCTCCACCAGCACCTTCGCTATTGCTTCCATTAACGTCCTCTTCCACAACTGCCCCTACCCCAGCCGTGCCATCTGTTGAAGCAGCATTAAACAATCGATTATTCCAATAGTTGTAACCCAATGGAAATGATTCGTCATCACTGGATGAGCCGTACAAAAGTCAACAGCAAGCAGCAGCATCTCGTTTTCTGTTTCCGACCTCTGGTTTGAATGGTCTTGGAGAGAACAAAACACAAGGTACACTTCTTCTTCCTTTGTTAGGAGGACAATCTTCACAGGGACTATCCTCTGTGGACATTTTAGCAAGTCGACATCAATCAAGGGCAGCTCAATCCGAATTTCCAACAACTAGTTTTTTTCTCTTGTAGCGAATGAATCAAAAATGCACGTCTTCTTTGGCTATTGGAAGACCAATCATCAACTCAAGGCGGTATCCTCCCCAGTGGTCATCTGTTGAATCAGCACATACATTCAGAAATGGCACTGCTTGCTTGATTGAATCAATTGAACAACAAGATTGGCGACAAGTGTTTTGACGAAAGTAGTGAGACGATCAAAAAAAAGAAAGGAACGCCGGGGACAGGGCAACTAAAGACAACATACCAGAAAAATCAGCTCAGAATCTGCAGGTTGGAGGGGTTGGGAGTTTGAAGACATTGTGCGAATTGGGTCCTTGCCAACCGCCCCCCCCAATTCGGCGTCGAAAATGTTGTCATTTGAGCAAGTTGAAACAAGAGATCAAGCAAGAAGTTAGCAAACACAATAATTGAATAATTTCAAATGCAATTTTAAATATGTACCTTTTTTCTGTCCACATCCAAGCTCATGGTTGCCAATGGTGGGAGGTGGAGGTGGAGGTGGCGGAGGGCGAATACGGCAGCAATACATCAAGTGTGGGCCAGCAAGGGCTAGTTTCATCAATGACACTGGGTAGAGAGAGGTTAGTTGACATTCACACAGAATGAAACAATAGCATTCCATGGATAAGGAACTTACCACAACAATCAGCTCTTTGACATTGTGGCTGCGGAACAAGAGCTTGGACGATCACCACGGTCCGCCATGGTGCGTTGACGTTGCTGTTACCGCCACCAAAAAAAAATGAATTTTGGAGCTCTATTTTTGAAATTGTGTGGCCTACAGCCCAATGCTGGAAAAAACCTTTTGGTAGGCACATTTGGCTTGACTATGTCTGTGTGCCTACCAAAGGGATTTTCAATTGATNATTCCAATAGTTGTAACCCAATGGAAATGATTCGTCATCACTGGATGAGCCGTACAAATCTTTATAAGAAAATGTAACTGATCCAGATGCAAGACTGTTATTTGCCGTAGAATATGAAGAATTTCGCATGCGACTTGCCCTTGGATTAAAATGTTTTCCATTATCACTATCACCAATGGTTGCCTTCACAGCACGTTTGATCTTTTCGTCTACGCCCGATGCAGCTGACGCTCCCGAACCTGACATTCTCGATGTAACCGAAGCAGACAAAGCCGACGCAGAAGCTCTCGAAGCACCCGACGCCGTAGAAACCATGGTAGTCCTGGATATCGATGCCACTGATCTTTCATCCGATCTTTGGTTCCGATTTTGCCAATGTTTCTGCTGGTATTGTTGATGTTGTGGAGATCCACTCCCCACAACAACGCCAGTTCCCGACCGGCGAGAGGGTGAAGACCTCGGCTTCGTCCGTCGATCCGACCGTTCTGAACGTTCTAAGAGTTCAGTCGAATCTAAACATGCTCGTATCTCTTCAAGAGAGGACGGGTTCAATGCATTTGGGGTAAATATGGAAGAGTTGGATGAACTCTTCCATTTCTCGGAAGACGAGAGGTTGCTTTCCTCGATGGCATTCATGTTGAGCGATGCCACTGTCTAGTGTGTTGTACTCTAAGAACTTAGTTATTTGGGACTCTAGAGTCCCGGGAGGTCCCGGGTCCCGGGGAATCTGGGACCCTGGGAATTTTCTCAAAAATTCCACTTAACCCTAATTTATATTTTATTTGAATGCAAACTCTTTGTATCGCTACTACGTGTAAAATATCTTTTCTTATTTCTTCAAAATCAGCGAAGATGTTGGCTATTGGTACGTTTTATATAATTTTAAGTTCTATTAAAACATTCGAGATCATAAAACTTTTTTGGAAAACCAGCATAAGTATC
>JALLOT010000811.1:0-17570 GCA_036939595.1 Thalassiosira livingstoniorum
TCAGACAGACACCCAGGAGTTTTTCCCGTGGTAGTACATACTCCTATTAATTAACGACACCACAAAATTAAAAAACAGATCACTACAATACCGTACAAAAAAAGTAAGGCAATTAAGTGTCACCATCACCTAGATACTTACCTACCATACCTCTCTAGAGTGTCACAGACAATCCATGAGTACTAGAGCGTGAGAGCTCTGATTGTAAGTAGCAACCACATGTGACCACATCATTATTTTAGCACATGACAAGTCAAATACTTCCTTTTTAAACCTTACAAAATTCAAACAAAACAGGGCAGCAGCTGATTGATCTCTGATATCTACACAGCTGGACTTTTCAAAGCTGGAACAACCATGGTGCAAACAGTAAACGCCGGAGATGTAGAGAGTGGGTCCCATCACTCAAATTCATGTTATGGCAGTTTGGAAGATTCAACTCACTCCACATCATGTGGACAAACAAAAATACAACAGAATGAACGGTTACAGACATCACCTATGACACCCATTCTTTGTACGAAGAATGCCCCAAATACATCAAATTCATCATTATCTGCCTTTGATATAAACCATTATTCAAAGGAAAATCGCCCGCAAGGAGAGCTTAATGCAACCAATCTACCTGAAACTGCTGCTGCAATTTCAGCCGGTTTAAATTTGAGAGAAAACGATTGTTCCGATGACAATAAAAAACTTATACCAAATATCTCAGAAAAGTGTCCATTTTACTGCCAAACTGATCGTGATAATTCTCGGAACATGCCATCACACCACAGCAGCTATAACGTCACACTTTCCTCACAGCATGGTGTAACGCACCACCCAGCTCACCAAGAGCATTTGGCAAAATCAAGACAATACTACAGAGATATGATGTTGGGAGTCAATGATGGGCTTGTTTCGACATTTTTGCTTGTTGCAGGCGTTGTGGGCGGTGGGATGGATGTACAGGGTGTTTTATTAACTTCAATTTCGGGAGCAATTGCTGGTGCGATATCTATGTTTGCTGGGGAGTTTGTGGCGACGAAGAGTCAGAATGAGGTCATGGATGGGGTGAGATTTTATTTTGTTTTGATGCTATTTTGTTGATAATGATGGTTTCTTCAAGTGACTAATTGAACTTTTGTTTTGATTTACTTATGAGTGTCTTCAGGAAATCAAATTAGAGCATGATCACATTCTCAATTATCACACCGAAGAAATGCAAGAGCTCTCCGGTCTGTTGTCACTTATTGGGTTGCCCTCATCGTCACCAAATCTCTCCGAAAGTGATCTCAATACAGGTTCAACGGATATTACAGAAGCATTAGAAATCAAAAGACGCATAACAAAATTTTATGGTTCCAATCCTGACGCATTGCTGAAGATTATGACTGCATTGGAATTCGGAGTGATTGATGATGAGGTTAGATCGCCTCTTGTTGCTGGTGCAACATCTTTGTCCTTGTTCTTTATCGGTGCATTACCATCCACTATCCCATTTGCGTTTGTTCATAGTCCATTTCTTGGTTTGTTAGTTGCAGGGCTGGCTACTGGACTAGGTTTGCTGTTTGTGGGTGCAGTTAAAACTTGGGCGACGAGAGGGAACTTGTGGTTGGCTGCAATGGAGAATTTGCTGATAACAGTGGCAGGAGGCGGGGTAGCGTATGGAGTTGGTGTTGGGTTTCAGAATTTGATTGGTGAGGGCAATAGCGATTAGGCAAAGTTGAAAATAGATATTAATTGTGATGCCAAATGCATAGAAGTATTCATAAAATTTCAGGAGTGGCTGTCTCGATCAATCCAGGCAAACTTTTAGACTATTTTGTATTTTCATTTGATACATTTTTTGAATAATGAGATGCAAATAGACCACGGAAACTTTTTCATAATTCCATTTGTTCAACTTCTTCACGTGTCAAACCTGATAATGGAGTGGTTTTGACAAAAATTTACATCAGCGCCCAAAATGATAATTACACATCATTACAACCAGATAAAAATACCATCAAAAGATTTCATAATGGCGTTGCAATGAAAAATAATATGATGAATTTACAATATACAACATTCAATTTTGGTTTGTTGAAAATTTTGATCCGATTTGGATAGATATTGGGGAGTACGGTACGAACACCCAATCCAGCATGAAATCAACAAGTATGATTTGTATCTCAAACTCATCGAAAAATGCTTTTCCTCAAAGCACCACCAAATTGTGATCGAAAAAAGAAGTACTTTTTATTCGTACACCCATAGACCCTGTAGTACTCAGTTGATTGAAATATATTGAATGTGTTGATAGCCGGGCACAAAATCACTACAACCCGGAGGTGAGAATGAAAGATTGATCCCGCCACATGCCATAGGTCAATCGGAAATCGCCAAGGTTTAACCAGCTTCCTACCTCCCCTCCAATATGAACTTTCAACGTAAGAATGAGCTTTCCTAGAACTCAGCATCGGTTGAATTTGAATCTGCCAATCGTTTCGACGACGGAGTTCCTTTGTTTGAAACGCCATTTGTTTTCGTCGTTGCCATACTTTCCGATGGAAGCGAATCCATCCCTGCCTCATCCATCAGTTCGGTGATGTTCTTCTCCAATTCGTCGATTTTGGATCCCATGTCATCGATTCGGCCGAGAATCGTGTCACTGAGCCGAGAGAAACGATTTTGCTACCAAAATAAATGGTCCAAATCACGGCGACATTTAAAATTGATTGCCCAGTGTCCAGTGTGATGTTGAAATAAGGAAAAGATTGTAACGACGAATAGCGTTAGTGAACCTTTTCCAGCCCACGAAGGCATGGAAGTAGGGATGAAATTTAAATTAAAAAAAACAAAGCGATTCTCAATCGGATCGCTCACCATGTTGTCCATCAACTCCTTGACAAACACATCCAAATCTTCCGGCGTCTCAGCACCTGGGTTCTCATTTTCACTCGAGGAGGATTCGTTTTTACTATCAACTTCCGGCGATGTAGACGCCGCAGCTGTCGGTTCCGATGACGGGGACGCGACTGATGTTGGAGTGGGAGATAGATCCATGTTGACCTCTCGAATTTTGAAAAAAAAAATGTGGATGATTGACGCCGATATGAAGGTGGTCAAAAAGACGATGAAGCGGCCAACGCTTGAATGCGATGGAAAAGGATAAATGTCTGGATCTAGGATACGGTTACAATAGGTTACAATTCAGATGATATCAAATCCACAATTGCCGATGTGTGTTTGTCGTTTGTGGTTTTTATCGTTTTGTCATTGCAATGCCATTGCCTGTCATTATTTGTCATTGCTGGACGCTGGACGGAAACTGCTGGAAATCTCTGGAAATCTGTAGGTACGTACAATACACTGTACGTACACTCTGTATGATGTATTGTACTCCTACTACCATTGTACCATACCATACTATACTACTTACTTACCTTAGCTTAGGATGTCCAAATCTGCAGTAGTGTTTACTGTAATAAACGTGATAAGAATACCCTCGATGTTTTAACCACTTTAATTTTTTTTCAGCAAAAATGAATCGCTTATCATCACTAACAAAGATTACCATGTAAAAATTGCTAGCTTTAAGTGGAATAAATATTTGGAGAATATTTTAGCGAAAATAAGCGAGGAAATTTGCAGAGGATCTAATTGCGTTAAATGCGGTAGTAGTAAATTTCAAAGATTTTTTCAACTCTGAACTATCTTGTCATCTGTCATCTGGTCAGCGCAGTGCGCAGTGGCCATCACTCGCATGACCATGGACCATGGCCAACAAAATAATACTGTTGGCTATCACCCAACTCAACCACAAAACAAATACCCCTAATCAACTTGCTTTCAAGATACTCTCTATCGGGACCTAGCAGAATCTGCTTTCTGCTGGCGCCAAAATGGCATCTACAAATGCACCTTCCTGGACTTGCCTAAAATGCACCTTTATCAACGAGACTGTCAGGGATGACGTTCAGAAGTGCGAGATGTGTGAAGAGCCCCGGCCCTCCCCGCAAAGTACTCGACCATCCAATAGAAAGTTCACAAATTCAAACATGGGATCATCGATCAGGATCAGCTCCATCAAAAGGGACTCGCACGTTCATTTTGGTGAAGAATCGCTTAATGTCTTTGCTCAATTCAGTGGCGATGACGAAGATGATAATTGTGTTGAAAATGGCAGTGGTGGCGGCGGAAAAAATCCCGGAGACACTGGATCAGATGAGAAATCAAATAGTAATAATAATAGCTTAGCGGCACTCGGAAATATGTCTTTTGCTGCCTGGGAATCAGACCGACAATCCTGGACATGCAAAACTTGTACCTTCGTGAACGAACCCCGATTCCTCATGTGTGGAGCTTGTGGTATGTCTGAAGGATCTGCGGGGGGTGCAATTGTGGAAGATGAACTCGTAAGCCAAGGTTTGGGTCATATGAGTTTGTCTTCGGCACAAGAGTTTTTGATGGAAACTGTGCATAAACAGTTGGAGGAGGATCGGGTGGACAGTTTAAGGAAGGAGAGAGTCGTCGAGCTTTTGGAAGATCAGGTTGTGATGGAATCAGATCAAGAGTATAAGCGGTCATTGACCCCACCTTCGTGTTCTATTTCGTCTTCCAATGTTGGTGAAAGCAGTGAGAGCAAAGGTGGTGCAAAAGCTGGATGTAGCGATGATGCTAGTGATGATGACCGAAAACAATCTGCTACTGTGGCAAATGCTAGAAATACAATCGAAACATTAGAACGAATCCAAGCAGCAGAAAAGGAAGAACATAGTGAAATATTGATAACCATCCAGCAATGGCGTGAATCATTGCGAGAAACCCCAGACGAGGCGCAGGAGCAGCAGTTGAAGAAACAGGAAGATATGCTAAAAAATTTGGTGAATGAGTGGAATAATAGGGAGAAAGAGATCAAACAGATGAAAATGCGGATAGAGGGCACACGAGCCGATATATAGAGTTTTCTTTTTTCCGCCTTTTTCCTTAACAATCCAGGCGCAGTTTTTGACTTTTATAGCAGTCTTTTCAACTTAGATAAAAATTTGCTTCTTGAAAAGTATGGTATTAGGCGGGGTTCCACCACTCCTTCTTGTGAACCATTCTAACCTATGTCTGTTGTATGTTTGTATTTAATATTTTCATTGGTTTTGCTGGATGTAAACGGGTGCTTCTTACCGCGAAAGAATGCGAATGTGCACATTATACTTGTCTGAATTTTAAACATGGCCTGCGAAATGCTGAGGGTGCATTTTGTGTTTACCCGCCATGAAGAAGTGATTCGTTTCTTTCTTTTTGGACAAGATCAACAACTTGTGAATAGGAGTGGAATGTGGAATGATTAGAAATATAAACATTTCAGATTATTTTGATCAATCTTTTTCCCAAGTTTCAATGGTCGAGAGAAGTGTACACTTTTGAAATATTTTTTTGCCATGCAAACCGTTGAATATGATTTACTTTAGTACAGTACTCACAAACAGAAGAAATTTGATTCTTATTTTTGATCATGCAGCGCAGCATTTTTTTCATGAAACCACATATTTTTATTGATTTTGCTAGCAAATCTTCTTTCATTTGAACACTGCTCAAGGATGGCAATATTACTGCCGTGCCAAAATATAGAAGTATTCTGATTTAGTGATCATAAGGTAATATGCATTCACAAGTAACCAAGAACTGACAATGGTTAATTGCTAAGAAAAATGTGATTGGTACCAGCGTTGGGGCTTTGTGTACTTTTCCTCCTCAGTTGGACATATGCTGGTACAATCTTGGAGTTATCAAATTTTGTTGGTTTTCCATTTTTTGCAGCATTTTATATTTTCAACTGTCAAGCCTCAACGATTCTTGACTTTGCATGAATAAATATTGAAGTAGAAAAGTTTAGGTCAGTTGCGAGCTGTCACACATGCAGTGTAAAATCACACAGACATAGATATTGATGATACACTATAGCAAATATACAATTTTTACCCACCACACAAATAAATTGTACCTACAGCTAAATCATACACCCATACAATAAAAGAGACCTTTTCTAAACAACATTTTTACAGGAGCTTTTTGCTGTTTTAGAAAGTATTTCTCCCATTAATGATGTATAGAATTCTCTTTAAAGTATATATTTTAATAAAACAGGTTATAAAGTTTAAGTTTTGAGCTTTGAGCAGCAAAAACGTCATCTAAATGACAAACCAAGTTAATGATAAGCAAGCTGATTGTAGATTCATGGATTGATCACGGTATATTCATCCATTGTGAAAGAAATGCTTGAGCTACTAACTGAAATGAAGCAGTGGGAAGAGAGTCACTCATGCTTCATCCCCACCAAGACTGAGCCCAATGCTCAACTGTACATCCATCTCTCTTTCTGAGTGACAATACCACTCAAAGTCTCTGACAAAGTGAAAGACAGCAAAGAATTAGTAGAGTAGTTAGAGGAGGCAAAGAAATTTCAAAAAGACTACAAGAAGCAATTAGCTACTTACTGTGAAAAAATCTCCAAGAGAAAAAATGGTGCACAAGCAAAGAAACTGCACAAGCTGCTTTTTGACTGTGTCCATCACACTGCACAGTCAATCATCACTTTGAAATGCATCAATAAAATGCAGTGAATAATGCTAAAATTGTAGTCACTGAAATGGTGAATCCAATGGATCAAGGAAGAGACATGCTGCATAGCAGTTATATTGTTCTGAATTTTGTAATAGAATTGGTTGCTCTCACAAGGACATGATCAACAACTGATGTATCTACAAGCACCATCAATTCATGATAGTAAAAATAAATACACTTTGTCACCAGTAAAGGTGTGAAAAAGCAAATCTGTATCATCACTATGAATGTGTCAGACAACAGTGGGCCAAAATTGATGATGAATTTTGAGACAAGAAGGCAGCTGAAGGAGACAACTACAGATAGGACTACATTATACTGTACTGATTGTCTTGTGATGTCTCCAGCAGCAATTGGATGATGCAAAATCATCCAGCGAGAGTGGAGATTAAAAACATGAGCTAAAAAATGAACATGTTGGGTTGAAGATGCTACTTCAGCAACTAATCAAAGTTGGATATAAATATGTGTCTTTGATCAACAAACTTCTAAAATGATATGGACTTGGAGTTCTCAATCAGGCAAAAAATTGTTAAAAGATTGCAGCAATCTTGGGTGGATCTCAAATTTAATTGAGTTCAAGTGCTAGAAATTAAACAAGAATGATACACAGGTCATCAATCGAGGTGTGGTTGCCAATCTTAACATTTAAGATGATGAATTATATTGACTGAATAGGTACAAGAATAAGCAATCAATGCTTGTATTTGTGATTGTGGCTGTTGTTTGTAATGTCAACTACAAGGTAATGCTAGATCATGAAAAATCTTTACTTGTTTGAGGATTTATTATGGTATTTTGGGGTTACTGATGGTATGGAAAATACATAACAAAAATTTCCATGGTATTTTTGGCAGATATTGGTATCCCCAAAGAGAAGTAGAGACTACTAACCCATTGTATTTCAACCAGCTAATCCTCAAAATCAGCTGCCCCAATGTCTCACACCAGATCACCCCAATACCAGCATGATCACTAGCACCAACCACAATACCTAAAGCCACAACAGCAGCAATGAAAATCCAGGGGGTGATCTGATGGATATGCCATTAGTTCATGAAACTATTTGCTTTGTGAAAATTTTGTTGATGGTGGCCATGCTGGCTTTATGAGTGGTGCTGCTAATGGTGTTGACAACAGAGGATGGTTGAAGTGATGGGGATGGGTTAGCATGGGTTGTTCACTAGCTCATCAACAAGATTTTTCTCCCTATGATGGAATGTAATGATAATCAAAGATTGGCAATGAAAAGTGATAGCAATCGCCTTGGACCATGGTCTCCATGGTTATCATCTATTTTTGTTGATTTTTGAACAATGTGTTTTGATTGATCTGGCTCCATGACCACACCCAGGCCCCAGAGCAAAAGAGGTGGCACTCTCTCTATCCTTCTCCTACCAGGAGACAGACAAAAGAACAAAAGCAGTACACCCTTTCACAAGGGTACAAGGGTTGTGAGAGGGTAAAAGTGAAAAATAGAGGTCATATTAACTTTTTCAACTATGTAAAAGTTCATACAGAGAAAGTACATGGTCATTAATGTCTGTGTTGTTCATCCAAAGTCATTTTGACCATCACATTTAAATAAATATAATGACTCTTAAAATGGCTGTATTGAAGATAAAAAATCCTTGTTTTTAGTGATGGCACACACAGAGGTCACACACAGCCTTTGTGTGTGAGCTGACTCCACATTGCTTATGTGAGTTGCATCACACGATTGATCACATGCTTTTATTTTAGCAAATTTTTATTTACTATTTGGAAAATTTAATAATATTTTGTATTAATTGACAATTTGGCAATAAAAGAACAGATCACTCAGCTCACAAAATCAGTTGGGTCAGTCACAAATTTTGTGACCGTGAATGATCACTATTGTTTTTACAGGGTATCAGGGTCTGACAGGAGGTGTACACATTTTTGTAAGGTAATGGGGGTCTACAATACTGATCCCAAATCTATTTTCAATGGTACTAGATCAAGTTTTGACATTGCCCTTATGTTTATCCCCTGCTAGCTCCTATTCTACTGAAAAAGGCTTAAGCTTAAGGCAATATTTCAGACATAGCAGTCACAACCCTGCATTTAACAAAGATTTTAGAACAAAAAAATAAGAGTTCATGATTGAAACATATCCTCAAAAAACACTGAGATAGATAGCAATCTATCAACTTAGTGACTGTGAGGCAAAGTTAAGCTTCACCTCACATAGCAGCTACAATCAAGGGCAAATGAGGGGTCTGTCCTCCAACACACTCCTGTGGACTGGAACCAGACAAGCAGGAGTAGTCTTGTTTCCAGGACAAGTCACGCAGTCTGCCATTATTGGCAAAATATTCATGATAAATATCCTGAATTTGCAAAACAGTTGCTCCTGCAATGACTTTTTTAAGTGATCAGGGACAAGTTTATCAGTTGGACAGTAGTGCACCAGCAACTTGCCCTGATCAAGCCTGTCTTTGATAAAAAAATACTTGATGTTCATGTGGCAAGTCCGCTTGCTGCTGGACTCCCGTCCATTCTTCTCCGAGAGAATAGCACTCTGATTATCTTGGTGAACAAGACAATTCTTGACCTCACAACCCTTTTGGTCAAGCAAGGAATACCTAATCCTAATGATAAGTGGACTTGCATTGTCCACACCAACAAACTCTGCCTTGATGGAAATGCACATGTTGATCTTCTGCTTCTTTGTCGTTCCTGCCACAACTCCCTTACTCAGTGACAGTGCTGCCCCAGTATGTGATTGACAGTCAGGGTGCACTGCAAAAGAAGAATCAGCCCACCACTCAAGCACACCCAAATCTCCTACCTCCAACGTGAGAACATGATAAATGGTGCCTCTGAGGTGCTTAAGCACCTGCTTCAACTTCCCCCAGTTGTCTTTGTTGGGTTATTTCACCTGTGTGCATAGAAATGCCATCATGGCCATCTGAATATCCCTCCAGCAGCACGGTGTGGTGAATAAGAGCTGGGTCACAGTATGGCAAAAGGCCCAATCCCAATCCTCATTGATGATTTTTCTCTCAGATTTTGGCCGCACAGTAAAGAGATGATCAGCTGCAGGTGTAGGCACAGTTCCAACAATTGCCTCAGGAAATTTGAGTACGGCCTTTTTCAAGAATGAAACCATCCCAACATGGACCTTCCCTTTATCAGAATAATCAAGGTCCATGCCCAAATAGTCATGCAAAGACCCTCATGACACCCAGATGTCTTCAAAGATTTCTTTGAACCACTCAATTGTTCTATCAACAACCTTTTGATCAATGTGAGACATCTTTGTGTTGTCCACATACTAGCACAATGTCATTTTCTCTCCATTGACGGTCCTATTTGCAACACAAGGATCAAATGGGTTCAATTCAAACCCAATGCTCTTCAGGTCTGCAACCAGCTTGCAGTATAGAAGAGAAGCATGGAACAGAGACAGCCATAGAGCAACTTTTGGAGTAAAACAAAAAGAACTGGCTCCCTATTCTGACTGCAGGTGATATACTTTTGATGAATTTCAGGAACAATCTCTGCCATCAAAAGTGCAGGTTCTCCTCTCATCACCATGTGGACTACATTGTCCTTGCCCGCACTAAGGAAAGCGCCAGGAAGATCAATCACAGCTACATCCTGATCTTTGTTTGCCTCCATAGCTGTCATTAGCAACACCAATTCCACTGCCACCATGGGGGTTACAGCTTCCTCCTTAGTATAATCTGCTTGTTGAGTGCTACCATTAGAGCACAACTGCCCTTTGACCTTCCCACTTTGTTTTTCCTCCAGAAACAACAAAGATTCCAATACCTTTTTATGTTGTTCAGGCATCAATTCACTCAACCAACAAGGAGTAAAGGTGTTCCTTGAGTGAATTTGCCACAGCTCCTTTGTGACTGCATCCTTTCATGGCTCACTGAAAACATTGAGTTCTTTCTTCAGTCCATACTGACACCACTCTGCCAGTTGAAGCATGACTCTGTATGTGTATGCCACTGTGGGCATGACTGCATCCAGCTTTGTATTTTGTTTGTATGACACATTCCCTTTCCCAAAATTAATAGTTAAACTTGCAGTGCTTATAGTGAAGATGCTCAAAAGCTTTGCCATAGCCTCAATCAAGTTTCATCTTTGGAATATCACTGCTAATGGATGGACCACCATCTTTATTGATGGCAAAGAAACCAAAACAGTAATCATAGTTCCTCTCACAATTAGCATGGAGGCAGGAAGGAGATAGGTTCTCCAATTCTTCTTCCAACTGATCAACAAGCCTACAAATGAAGGGATTAGACGGTTCATAGCTGTTGTCATCCAGATTATGAGCCTCACTGTCCAGCACTTCCATATTGAAGGACTCTACCCCTAAGCTGATCCTGCCTCCAGATGACAATGACAAATCAAACATCAGGATCGTTTCTGGATACATGGTCAAATGATTCATTGCTGGCTGGTGAAGTTGATTCATTCTTCACGGACACCATATGAGTAACACTCCTTGCATCCCCACTCTGAGAGGGCTCAAAAGATGCACCATCCTGTGCATTTGGCTCAACCAGTGGTGCAGTTGTGTCTTCCCCCCGTGGTGGTGCAAAAATGGGTTCTTGAGGTTCCATATCAATTACCTGTGATGGTTCAGAGGGACATATTGAGGAGCTTCATTGTCATTGTCACCGTCGTCATGCACTCCTGTCACATGAGGATCCTGGTACTTGGAGTCCTCATACTCATAGATGTCACCCTGCTCATCTTTGAACTTGATTTCAGGGGTGAATTGCTCATACTCTGCAATCCACTCAACCCGCTTAATGATGGACTTGGGCATGGGGATCATAGTGAACTGATTACAGGTGACATGTTCAAAAGTTTCTAGGCTGTAAAAATGGTAACTTCCTTGCATGTTACCACTGGGACCCAGACAAATGAAATTGATGGTATGAGGTTCAGGTGTATTGCTGGGATCATGCTCTTCATATATTTAGCAATGCGTACCAAAAGGGAGTTTGCAGTGAAGCTTGGAGTTGAGGTTGGTGTTGGTCATAAAGTTAGGAATGGTAGCCCCAACACAAACATAATATCTGCAGCAACAACAACCAATTTTTGCACTGATGGATAACCATTGGCACCTTTACCTAATTATGAAATACTGGAGCAGGCTGATGCCTCACAGTTTTACCTATGAGAGAGGTAACGTCAGGACCATAATTTTTGTTAGCAATACAAATATCCTCAAATATAGGAAAGTTTTTGATTAGCCAATGGCTTACCATGGATTTCAAGTCCACAATTGATGGGAAACCCAACAATTTCATGACATCACGTGTTGCTTTGGCCCCCATAAGTTGCCTCTTAGTGAAACCCTGCATGTTTTCTTGCACAGTAGATACTGCTTCCACTTCATCCTTGTTAGACACATCTACCTCGGCTCCTGTCTCGGTCACTTCTTCTTCCTCATCTGTCACAGCCAGGGACACTCCTGCAGTAAGTGAATGCATATCAAAGATGTGCAGTCCATTGCTATACCAGTAGTGGAACTCCAAGGTGGTATCAAATGGCATTGCACAATAAAGCAGTTGCCTTTTCTGCTATTATCATAGTCAATATGATGGGTTCCAGCCAGCCTTGTCAGGGAGATGATGTTTGCTAAGCCATTCAGGTCAAACCATACACCATGAATGTCACCAAACTGCCCTTGCTGAGTTACTTTGCTGGAACCTCCATTGCTATGGATGATGGCCGATTGAGAAGGATGGTGCATCTCAGTCAACCACAACTTGTCACAAAAAAGATGACATGTGGATACACTGCCCGGCAACAACAAGTGATGTGGCAGATCATTCTTTGCTTTCTTGATTGTGGTGTCACTAACAAACACCCTATCTTTAAATTTTGAATACTTTGATTTGCACAAGGGCAATGCCAACTTTGATCCATTTAGAAAAGTGAATTTGTCTTTGTCACCACATCTGTAGTTCAAAACACTAAGAAATGTTTTCCCAGTTTACGGATACACGCGGTCGACTTGGTCAGTTAGGAGAAACATCCTCTCTGTAATTGGATCAGTTCTTGGCCCCGGCTCATTACCCACAGTTGGAGCTGCTGCACTCCTGTTGTCTGACAATTTACTAAGAACTGATCCTGTTGCATCTGCCATGATGGATTCAGGGGGAGATGTTGTTGGCTTCTCAACAGTGACATTTGTAGATTGTTGCTGAGGTTGCTTATTTGTATTCTTGTAAGCTGTAACTTCAGCCTCTGTTGCATCATATCCCCATGCTATATGCCTAAACTTCCTGCACTTGTAACACTGCATGCTCTCCATGATCCACCTCTTATTCTTCTCTTTGTTACCCTCCTTAGTAGCCAAAGCAAATCCCTCAGTTAGGGCTTGACTCTCATGACCACCTCCACTTGTAGGCTTTCAATGCAACAGTAAGCTGTATGCCTCATTCACCGTCATTGGGAAAATATCCACCCCCAGTGTGAACTGATTCAGCAAGAAAACAATCAGGTCCCCATGCCTCTTGCAATAAGCTCATTTGAGGAATTGAGGTTCAGCTTGATCAAACTCCAGATCTAGAGTCTCATTTGAACCTGCATCAGTCTGAGAGTATTTGGGTATTGATGTTGCATTGTCAGCTCCCACTTCCTTTTTAATATCTATGACAGTAGCTGTTCCGTCTGTGGTTATGCCCATTGCCTTTTTGTTGAAATATTGGATGAGTAAAGGATGCCCACCCAGTCTTCCCCCCATCCCATGCACTATTTTGTAGTAGGTTTGAAATTTTGTGAGATAGGCTTCATCGCTCATGGACTTTGTCTGGAAGAAATAGAAATTCTGAGTGCTGGATGTAATGGAATTGGTGAGGTTCTTCTGTTCCTCAAAATTAAAAACCAACTGCTTGATCCCTTTGATTAGGGCAAAGACATCCACATTATTGCCCATGGATTTCCAATCCTGCAGGGACTTCAAACTGTTCACCAAGTTTGGTGTGCACTGTGCACTGTCCCTTGATTAGACCATATGCTTTGGTCAGACTGTTGGCATATTGGCTCTTCCTCCACACGTAGAAGAGCTTCTGCTCATCATCGTAGACATCTTTGTTGATGTCATTGGCACTTTCCCCTGGCTTTGCCAGCTTATTTTGTAGCTCCACCACCTTCTCAGCTTTGAGACCTCGAACCACATTGCTTCCTTGCTCCATCGTTGACAAGATATGATCATAAATTTCCTCCATGGTGTTCTTGAACATCTCCGAGTGCTTTGGTATTCCGGCATCTAGGATGTGTCCCTTCAATTCAGTGCATCTGGGTGTTGATGCCGTCATTGCTATAAGTATTGTACCTGGTTGGGAAATGAATTGCCGGCCTCGGCCTCTACCTGCTCTACTTCCGCTCCTGCCTCCTCCAAAGCCTCATCCCAAGGCTGCGGCTTGTGCGTAGGCCATAGTTGTTGTGCCTTATACCCTGGCCAGAATATTGCAATCTAATTATTTAGGATGTTTCAGAAATAACCATTGTAGGGATAATCAGTCTGGTAGATACTGATGACTAGATCCTAAATAATTAGTGAGAACTTAGTGGCTGGGAGGCGAAGTTAAGCTTCGCCTCACGCAGCAGCTGCAATCTGGGGAGATTGGGGAAAAAGAGGGGTCTGTCCTCCAACACTGTTGTTAGGGGTCTGTCGTTAACGAATTCTGAAAAGATACCTGGATAAAGCAAAGATAACCTGGCCTGGATAAAGCAAGACTGTATCGTACCATATGGTATCTGTCTACAATACCATAAAAAGACTGTGATAATATTGAGCGGAACAACATGCATTTCTCGAAAAACAATGAGCTACGACGCCACAGGGAAACGATGCCGCCTTTCACATTTACACGTTTAGCATGTTTTCTCGTTATTCAATTGGATATTTATTCCAACTCTTTTGGTGCAGCAGCGGCGATACCTGTTGCGTTCGCACCAACTGAGACAGTCTCCAACGAAACTTCTTCTCGACCACGCGACATTCTTGAGGCAGAAGCCCGTACTGCCCGTGAACTCTCCCACGCTGTTCAATCCCTTCAAAGCTCACTCCAATCATGCACTTCTCGTGTAGAAGCTATCCAAGAGGGTTTTCAACATCTTTATGCATCTCACCTCGCAAATGTGGATGGATTGCGAAAGTGCAAAGAAGGCGTATTGGGAAAGAAAGAGATGGACCAGCTTGAGTCTCAATCTGCATTTTTGGGGTCGCTGTCAGGAGATGATGCAGACGGAACATTTGCTGTTTTATTGGCAGAAGCACAAGCCAGGCAAGATTCGATCTCTCGCAGATCACGAGATGAAGCCCTTCATTCCAAACATAAAGAAGTCATTTCGTCTCTTGAATCCCAGGTCCTCCAACTTCGGCTGAGGGAAAAAGCATGGGAACGAACCATATCGGAATTGGTGGCAAGGAGGGATTTACTCGAGAGGAGAGAGGGGGCTTGGGAAAGAACGATCGGAGAGTTGATGGCAGAGGTGGAAGTAAGAGCAAAGAGAGAGGGCTGGTATGAGGGCGTTAAAGCGGAAATGGAGGGGAGAATTGGGATGTTAAGTCGAATAAGTGTACTTGAACGGTAAGTTGCCTGCTTATTCGTGATCCTTGGGCAAAGTTGATTTCATCTATTGCCAAAAGAAAAAAAGCATCTTTAGTTTTGTGTCAACATGGTCTGTGCTCAATTTGTCACCAGAATGCAATATTTATGCATTTTCAATTGATTTTTCGATATTGTTCTTGGCATATCATATCATTTCGATCATGCCTTTTCCCATATTGTTGTTGTTCATAAAAAATCATATTTTGTTTTTGCATGTCCGATATCCGGTCAACCCTCTCTACTTTTCTCTCATCGCGCACATTTTTTTTTGAATTGGTTTTCAAGATTCGGGCCAGGACCTCATTTTGTTTCCATGATTGTTGAGTTAGACGAAGAATCTGAGCTGCAATCTTCTGACTCTGGTACCAACAACCATGAAATTATTTTCCAACTTGCTCCTCTCCATATTATGCCCCATTCTGTCCATCTTTTTCTTACTCAAGTTGCTGAAGGATACTGGTCCCGTGGAGTCCCAGCTCTAGTTATCAACGCTGGACATGTCCTGCAAGCATGCCCTCACCCTTGCCTTGAGAACGTGTCTTCGTCTCAAGGATACAGAGGCGATAATACCTACACAGAAATGAAGAATGCTGGATTGGACTCTGTCTCCTTTCAAGAATATGATCCTCGCTTTCCTCATGAAAAATACACAATTGGATTTGCAGGGAGACCTCATTCTGGCCCTGAATTCTACATCAATATGCTGAATAATACATTGGATCATGGGCCATTCGAACAGCGAAAGAAGGAATTAGGGCCAGAATATGCGAAACAAATTTTAAGGGAGGATGGTTTGGATGAGAAAGAGTTGGAGCCAGATCCATGTTTCGGCAAAGTAGTTGATGGATTCCANGCGAAACGAATGACGAGGGCGAATTTGCCAGCGGAAGCAAAGGAGAAAACAGAGTTTGTGGATGAAGGATTTGACGGATCTCTCCTGTTGCGCCCGGTAAGAATTATTTCGATGTCTATTTTAGATACTTACCCAAGGAAAAGCGATGGGATTTCATACGAAGGTGGACAGAAGGACGAACTTTAAAATTATACAAAAAATTAAGCGTGATCAATCATCACACATTTTTTTGGGGTGTTCGGTGCTGATTCATCATCATTTTGCGTACCGTGTTTGCATCCAAAGAAGGAAAAAGTGATCAGGTGTGTTGAAAGCCTCATTACGAATTTCATGAGAGATTCTTCTTGTGGATTGTAAATGTAGAGGTCGTTACAATCTCATCATTTGATGAGTGGAAGCACTGTTCTGTTTGCCGATTCGCTTCATCACAGCAATGTGTCTTTGTGTCATGTTTCATCAGATTTTAGGCATAAGTGTACTCCCCACTTAATACTGCGTAATCTTTATTAGGAACATTTTGTCGTTGGAAATGTGCCTGTGATCTATAATTTTTTCAGTCACTCAGTAATTGCAGTCGTGTTTGGAAAAGAAAAACATGAATGCTAAATCCCTCTGCTGTACGCCGCAAACTTGAGTGCCATGTAGCAAATCAATTGTTTCGTGAACTTCCATCAAATTTCAGCTTTGAAGTTTCAGTTTTAATTTGTGACTTCTTGGGTACCATCTAATTTTTAGTGCTGCTACAGAGGAAAAGTCGATATGACCTAATAAACAAAATCAAACCCATCAACATTTCTTATTGTATTGTTGTTGAGAAATTTTGAGAACAATTGAAAAACTTGAATTTACTTCATCAGTTTCAAGAAAAACAAACAATTTTCACCACTAGTTCAACCTGACGATTGTACATTCAACTTGTCCCAAATATGATATTTTGCTTTGTGAATTAGTTATAACTTTTAGAGCTGATTTTGCTATAAAGAATCTCAAAGGCAATCCAGTTGATGATTTGCCACTTTTCTGATGGATTTATCTCACTGTATTTGTTGTCACATCATTTTACATTTGTAAACAAAAAGTCAATATGTAATATAATATCATCATATGAGAAATTTCCTGCTTTATGCATTATCATAAAAGAAGCTATTGCAGTTGGTGGGGATGAAAACAATTTGCAGTCAATAAAATTTGGTCAATATTGATTGTGCAAAGACAGGAAATCAAAAAAAGATTTTCTGGATGCACTTTCCACTGCCATCATGTCCACATTATCAGAAAACACATCGAATGTGGCAGAATCAAGAAGGTCAAGTAGAGCCTCTATTTGACAATTGTAATATCAATTTTCCCATCATTTAAATTGGGAAAAATGGAACAAGGAAGTCATCATTACTATCAGTACAAATGAAAAGTGTATAAACCATATCATAATAGTGTTTCCTAAGAGTATCTTACTACCGAAAATCTCGGACATTAGTTAGTATCATTGAATAGTTAGTGATCCATAAATAACA
>JALLOT010000812.1:0-17529 GCA_036939595.1 Thalassiosira livingstoniorum
AAAAATTATCATACATTGTTCTAGAACAAAAATAACTGGTATTCCAGAACAATAAGAACAAAGTTTAATTTTAATAATATAATTTTCTGCTCTTGACAATGTTTTTCAGAGATTTCAAATTATTAATAAAAATAATTACAATAATTCTCAAAAAATAAGCGGTATAAATTACAGGCTAAGATGAGACGGTAAGAAAATACTTATTCTTTGTTTCTATCATTCGTTCTAGAACATAAATTTCGTAATAGTCATTTTGGTAAACATCTTGCTGGAAGATTTTGGATGTGTTCTAGACCAAAGAATTTATGGCAAAGAAATATAAGGGTTTTCGAAAGAAAAAAAACTCATGTAGGAATAAATACTAAAATCGCAGAAACAGTTTATTCTTTTTGATCACCGTTGTACAAAAAATTGGAGATTTCGCTGTTGCATGCTCTACTTTTTACAACAAACTTCAATGATTCTCACACATGTATACTCCGATGATGTAACTTCCAAAAAATTTGTTCTAGAACAGGTTTTAAATACTAGAACACCTAGAACTAGAACGTAAATAGAGCAATTTGTTACCATATCATGTAAGTCACAACGGACAACAGAGAGAGGATCATGTTAGTAGTCTGTCTTTTGTTCCCAGATTTAGATCCATTCTACATATTCTCATGCATCATCCTGGTATAAATTATATCTCAAAAACCAGCAATGATTATTTGCCCTAAGTTTTACTTTGTGTTTTGTTGAGAGTCAATGTATTAATTTTCATTTGGGCCCCTATAATTCTACGTAGTTGATGAGGTTATTTTAACAATAATTTTTTTACCAAGGATGAATGAAATTACATAGAAAAATATTTAACAAAATCTTTTTTAGGTTGATATTTTTAAAAGATTTTTGCTCAAATAACATAATTTTACATGGTCATGTCTCTAGGTAGGTATGGTTGGGTACAGTATGGTTTGGTACCATACTTATCTAAGTACAATAGTAGTATTAGGAGGTATTACTCATGTAGGTACATAAGGTATGGTAGTGTATGAGACATAAATTATTAGTGCCAGGAGAATTGTTTAACTCTCTCAGTTTTACAAAAATTTTACTATTGTATTTTTGAGTGTAATAAACTATATCAAGAATTTGGTAATGGGTGTGGCATTAAAATTATCATGTTTTTTGAGTGATAAAAGACTGGATCAAATAATTGTGACAGATTTATGTCAGCACCTAGATAGTAGAGGGAGTAGCTAGGTATCTAGGGAATTATAGCATTTTTTTCTGCACATGTGGTTTCATTTTTAGCCCAACCTTGGGTCAAACAGATAGCAACATCAAAATTTTTCTCTATGAGAACAGAACAACTTTCAAAGACATTATTTTCACATATAAGTACCACCTTGACTGATCATGCTGTTGTGTTTTGTGGTTCTCATGTTTGACACTGTCAGCAAAAGTTACAGATCATGTATCCATTGAGAGAAGACATCAAAATTAAAGATGAAATGATAGCTTTCTACCATTTTCATTGCTAGTTAGGTTGAAGATAAGTCTGTTAGCATTCTTTCATTATTCATTCTCCACAAAAGCCATAAAAAATACTAAAACTACATGGTCATACTGAAAAAAGCAATTACACACATCCATTATCTTCCTAAGTACCAAGTGAACACCTGTTCTGTCTTCCCTATATTCCAAATTATCCATTTTTAAATTGTACAGAAACTTTGGTTCCCTAATATAATTGCCTCATCAAATAAAACGCCTTTCCCAGAAAACAACAATAAGTTTAGATCAGCAGTAAGTGTCAACCAACAATAGGTTTTTAATAGGGAATGAAGAACAAAACCTAGGTAATTCTCTGCCAATGTCCTCCTGGGAGCTTCTTAGTTGTTTCATTTTCATCTCTTTCTCTGAAAGATATTTAATACCTTAGATTTTTCTGTTTTTTATGTCAGAAATGCACAGAATTTTCTTTCAGTACTTACTTTTCACCTATTTTTATGTTTTACTACTTCTTAAATTATAGAGAGAGCATGACCATTCAGCTTGCTGCTCAATTTAACTCCAACAGCATTGAAATGGTCATTAAATTTTGACAAAACCTTGCTATCTTTTGAAACTCTTGAGTGTTTAAGTTTCATGAATATGGGTGATGTAACTTTGATCTAACCTGCTTACATCAAAATTTAATTGGTCAATGGTGTTGACTCTTTTATATGGATTTTACATTCATGTTTTAGATTCAATAACTGTCCTTCTAATTGATCTAATATTTTATCATGGCACATGATTGATTTAATTTGAACTATATTTTTGTCAATAAAATATTTTGTGGTCATTGCTCTGATGAAGGCCATGCACCTATGGTGTAGCTGTGAATGTAAAATAAATTAGTTAAAATTTATTGATTTGAAAAATTTTGTAAGCTAAATTTTTAAACATCAAGAATGTGTGATTATGTATCTTGAGCAATGCCCAAGTTTGATTCTCATTGTCATCCTAATCCAGATACAATGTACACAAAAAAATAATCCTCTTAGGTTGACAATTCAGCTACACCAGCAATACTTCCTTTGTTCACAAGCATTATATTATCAATATAGTGTCTTTCTTTCCCTATTAAGAGCATAATTTTTACTTCAACTTCAAAAGAAGAGTTTCTTACTGTATGGTTGCGGATTTAAATAATGGTCTGATGTAGCATGTCCAGATGAGAGGTAATTGGGTCCCAGATGGTACTTTTGGGCTTACTCTTTTTTATTATTTATGTGATAAATTTACTTACCAAATATTCTAGCCATCAAACTTGACCATTTTTTCAATTTCCAACCATTTTCAAATTCAATTAGTTTTATTGAATTTGCAATATTTTTTGCCTGTAAGAAAATACATCAAATAAGGGTTGATGTTATAATATGTTCAGACAAGATCAATTTTTTCTTCATACAAATCTCTCACAGAAATTCCTGCAAAAATCCAGTACAACAATCATTTTTTTGAGATTGGAGCATTATTGGGAATACCACTGCCATAGAAAATTGTGATAATTGTCTTAGTGGATTGATGATGTGGGATTTTGAAGTAAGGTTGAATCTTAGCAGATTTTTTTGACAAATTCTCTCATCACATTCTTATCAAGAATACAAGGAATTCTTTCATTGGCTGGGATAGATTTCTCTAGTGTTGGAGTTATGCTTATAATACTATTAATAATAGGGGCAGATGCAGTGGTGACAAAAGTGGTATGTGAGCCAACTTTCTTGTATTGAGCACAAGTAAATGAGTCATTTATTTTTTGGTTTCAGTTCAATGTAACTTGATTTTCATTGCTTCTTTATTTTGGAGTGAGCTGACCCTGCATGACTTACGTGAACGAGCAAAGCTTACAGCTTTGCGACGGAAATGGGAATCGTTGAGACTGAACGAGATTAACTGGTAATGCAGTGTTATTTATTTTAATGAAGTCTGAAAATTATGGCAGAATTGTGATTGATTCTGATGGATCAAATAGTCAGGTAGGAATCAGCATGTAGTCCTCTTCATAGTAAACACATGTAAGTAGTAAGTAGTAATGTAAAGGCAGGCAAGAAACGAAATATGTAAGCATCCATGATTGGAATGCATAAGATATGCAAAGATCTCTGTGTACGAGAAGATCTTGTAGGAACTAATATGTAGTGAGCAATGCTTGCTCATGAGCTCGTGGACTTGGTACGAAACTCGTGTATGTATGTGCAGCATACGACTGTCGGAATGTCATTGCTGTCAGGAGCCATCAGGCAGAGCCATCAAACTGCTCGAACTTCCAAAACACGTACTTCGAGCAAAAGCATTGGTGGAGATACTTCCTCCAACTAGTAAAACTTGCAACCTTGAGAATATTCACTCCATACTCCCTCTCGAGCAATAGCAATGGAGATGGGAACTACCAGCCCATTAGCTTTTCTCGCAAGTATTCGAAAGGTTGTCTTGGAAGCCCTTTTGTGAATATGTCACCCGGGTTTTCCCTACTTTCAATTTTGACGAGTTCAATATTTCGTGGACCGATGTGCTCACGAAACCAATGATACTTGATTGCATAATGTTTGGATCTTGGAGTCATTCGTCTTGGTTCGAGATGACCCAATGTCAAAGCACCAACATTGTCTTCGTGTATTTTGACGTGAAACTTTGAACCATCGGTAACTGGCAGGTTGAGGAGAGTCCCAAGCTCGACGGTCTTGTCAATAATAGGAAACAGATCCTTGCATGAAGTACTTAAAGCGACATATTCTGATTCCATTGTGCTGAGTGTGATTTCTGTTTGCAACTTGCTAACCCAAAGAATGGGGCAACCGGCCACACAAATGACATAACCAGTTCTGCTACGAACACAATGGGGGTCCTGAACATCCTCATACTTCCACAAACCAGCGAAGTCGGCGTCAGGGTAACAGTCTATTGCAATGGAGCCGGTGGAGTCGAGAGTGGGTCAAAGAATGAGTCCACGATCGCGTGTACCTTTGAGGTAACGCCCAATACGCTTCAAAGCGACTTCGTGGCTATGCCGAGGATCAAAAGTGTAACGTGCACACTGGTGCACAGCAAACGCGATGTCGGGCCTTGAGTGTCCGCTCAGATAGAGCAACATTCCAACGACACTGGCGTAATTAATGGTTCCACTGGCAGGTATTCCATCCTTGTCTTTTGGTAGCGGTGCACATTCAGCCGGAGTTGCAATTGGTGTTGAAAACGAACTATGCAAACCGAGTGCTGAAATGACACGGTCGGTCAGACCTACTTGAGTGAACAAAATTGTAGAGCCACTTCGTCGGATATCAACTCCAAGAAACCCTTCAGCAGTTCCTTCTATTCGTAGTAGCACACCAGACTTCTGGAGGTCATGCACAATGTTATCAATGAGATGTTTGTCCTTGCTCCAAAACAATAAATCATCGACATACGTTATAGCCATTACTGACTTGCTGACGAAGAGACATGGGTCAAAAACCGAAGATTTAGCACCTAGAGCTTCCAAACGCTTGCTGAGATACTCAAAGAAGTATCTAGGGGACTGTTTTAGGCCATAAACCGAAACCCTCAGACGAAGAACCATTCGAGGATCGCCATTGTGAAACCCACGAGGTTGATGGACGTAGATGAGTTCATCTGGAGGAAGAACCGCATGAAGAAATGCTGCTGTGATGTCTGCTTGTGCAGAATGCAGATTTAACATCGCCCCAAACACCATGACTAGACGGGTAGTGGACCACTGCACCACAGGCGACCATGTTTCAAAATAATCAACGCCTTCAATTTGTTTGTCACCTCGGACGCAGAACCGAGCTTTGAATTTCTTCACACTTCCGTCGGGATAACGTTTACACTTGAAGGCCCAGATGGATGGAAGGACGTTCATCTCGTCTGTGCGCAAGACATAATCCCATGCATGTAGCTTGTTGTACAATGTGTCCAGTTCTTCCATGCACGCCTTGGAGTATTCAGCTGCGTGAGGACCAGACATGGCAACCTCGTAAGAAGGATTATCTTCTGCAATGGATGCATTCTTCATGGCAAAGAGTTCAGGTTGCAATGAGAGAAGAGCCAATTTGTCGTCTGGATCCCACAAGTCAGGTTCTAACAAATCTTGGTATTGACCAATATTGCCAGAGGCCAAGTTGATACGCACATCATCCCATGATTGCTGAAGCAACGGCATTTCGTCTAAAGAACTTTGACGAACTTTGGCTGAACCATGATAGGAAGTTGGACAACGAAGACTATTGGCCATGGTGGTAGGGAGTTGATGGTGTAGGCTAGAGAAGGATGAACAGAACACTGCGGCCTTGGTAATCCATTCAACAAAACTTCTTCCACGAGCCAGCCCGCTTTTCCAATCCAATCCTCGATTCCGTAGCGGGTATCTTCAAACCGGTGGTGATGAAGGGTCGGGTGGTGTGCGGTCCTCGACCATATCATGGTTGTCTGAAATAGATTCATCTTGAGGTTGGGAGTCGGGAAGAGTCGCGACCGAATCTGGAGATAACGAGACTGTATCATGGGGCACGGTTGCATCTCCCTCTGAAACTGATGGTGCCTGATGAGTGGGAGCTCCCTCTGAAGTGTTATCACACTCTTCGTTTGGCAAAGCTTCGTCAGTTCTCTCAGACGGTTGCTGTGAAGATGGTGGGCCCCGTAGAATGGTACGTTGCTGCTGGAGACGCTGCCGTTCCTTGGCCTCGGCTGGATCAAGCCATTCGGCATCAAGCTCTGGTACCACGGCATCATCTTCTTCGTCCAAGAAGAACTCTCGCTTACGTTCAAATAAACGAGCCCATATGTCGTGATTGGCTTGTGTATCTGTTGCCGAGAAGACTGTTTCAAACTTGTCATCGAAGATGACATGGTATTGCGGCGATATCTTCCCTGTGTTGACGTTCAGCACCAACGGAACCAGCGAGGAATGTTCGTGTGAGAACCCAACAAACATACCAAGACGTGCCTTCGAGTTCCACTTCGGAAGCTTGTGTCCATCCTGTAGCCGAGCCTCGAGGACGTAGACGGGGCAACCGAATACATGAGCACGCCGAAGATCATCGTGGCTGGAACGTTGGCTAGTCCAATACTCCAGTGGTGAAATGCCACAGTCAATGGATGGCAGGCGGTTGTAGATCCAAACTGCATATGCAATTGCCATAGGCCAAAGGCGAACTGATGCTTGTTGTGGCCAAACCATTGAAAGATATATGAGGTTGGCACGGCTCCACTCGCTGATGGTACGGATAGAACGTTCTGCGATACTGTTTTGATGATGAGCCCCAACGCCGCTAAAGGACAAGCTCTGTGAACGATCGTTACAATGATTCCGAAATTCTTTGGAGGCGAAAACCCCATTGTCCGTGTGATACTTCTGAATTTTGAAACCTTGTTCCCGTGCCAGTGCTTCCAATTGTTGCTTGCCTTGAATGGTCTCACCTGCTCGTAGTGACACTTGACAATAATTGAAAATCATTCCACTCCCATGATCCACATAGATTGCACCGCCATTATAGCCACTTTGTTCCCGTCCATATGACTTCCACAATCAACCTTGGGAAGAGCAAGTGTAGTGGTCGCATGACACACAATCCCCTGGGCACATCCCATTGTCCCTGTGGAGAGCACCTTCGACTTGAACATTTCTGACTTCACTTGTAGAGTTAGGACCACGACGAGTTGCTTTAGCGAGGAGACACGAAGCACATTTCAACGATTTGGTATCACAAGTTGGTGCACGCTTGTTCTTTGGCACAATAATAGGGCCATTGTGTAGTGACTCTTTGTTGTGCGTACCCAACCAACGCCTATCACTCATCAAGGCTTGGACCCACGTAACACCAGCATGAGATAAGCGATGATGCCAAAGCAAGAACTCCTTTTGGCCTGAACTAAGGTTCGCATTGTTTTCTTGAAGTACATTGAAACCACCAAGCAGATCTGATTCAGTGATGGAAGACATTACCAGATGCTGAGTCATCGTTGAAGGTGAAGTGAGAGTCGGGTCAAGACGAAGCAAAGGGAGATTGTTCATTGGATTATAAGGAGCTGGAAGGACGACATCATTCTCTAAGTAAAAGCAGTACTGGGAGGCACACTGACGACCATAGCCACCATATTTGTTAAGCACAACTTGTGGACTTAACAATCGAACTTCAGCCGTTGGAATGTGATAGCCTTTGACCTTGATGATCTGTTGCTTTCCAACTGCATCGATGACAGTCCAACAAATGATACCTTCGCCTTGCACGGTGTTAGTCTTAGAAAGGTCTCGAATTTTGACCTTGCTAGATCCATAGCTGACGAAGTCTTCACGACGTGGTGAAACGCATACAGAGGCCCCTGTATCCACAATGAGTGGTGCTTCTGATCCCAGACGGATATTATTGAAAACGTATGAAATATTAACTGACACATAAAGAGATGGAGACGAAGGGAGGCGGAGAAGGGATTGAATAAGACGGAGTAGTGACCACGGAGGTGGGTCTGGAGCTGGTGGAGGTGGAGGAGGTGGTGGATCGGCTGAAGAAGTAGATGGGGAGGCAGAAATGGATGTTGAGTGACTGAGGTCATCGGCAAGCTGGTGGAGATGAATGGAGACACAATGATCAAAGACATTTAACCGAGCAACGATGCTGGGATCAAATTGAGAGACCCATGCATTAACGAGTGAAGAGAAGCCTTTATCTTCATGTAGTAGTTGGTTAGTAGATATTGGTGAAGAATTATTGATGACTGAACTATGTGGAGGTTGACATGGAGGAGGTAGAGGTGACGGGGATGGGTATGGAACCGGTGGACATGTTCGACGCCTCTCTTTGATACCACGACGAAGAAACAACCGGCGCTGTCGCCACGGAATATTAATATGTGACAGCCAATTCAATTCAAAATCTGGATCTGGACATTAGCCTTGCATCAGACGTAGATGACCATTCCACCATTCCATTGGTGTACCGCAGATGCCATCGACACTGGACCAGCTTGAGGCATCCGGTGGACAAGCCGATTGCGCCGACAGATCATGCGGAACGAGTGTTGGACTTGCACATGGAAGAGTGAATGGAGTAGGCAACTGTTCCTTGGTGGCAGTTTCATTCGTAGTCGATGGTTCTATTGGTGAATCTTCATTTTGCACAATATCATCTGCACACTCCATGGAAGACACCGCCTCGACAACTCCCTCTGAAGCCGTAGCCATATAGGATACATAGGCACGAGCGAAGGAACCCAGAGAAGAATCACCTAGATGGGGATGATAGGACGTAGAGCACGCAGTAGACAAGAACTTCTCATCCCTAACCATATCACGGATAGTTGCTGATAGAAAATAATGATTGAGAGAATGACTATATGATAGAAGAGAGGAGGAGACTGGAGAATAGAACCATTCATCGGAGAATGAAGCAGTAGCAAAGACTGAACGAAGGAGAGCTTGCAGTGAAAATAGCAGACTGAGTAGAATGAAGCGCCACACTGAGAAGTGGGAGGAGTGACCGCGCGTAGAAACGTGACGGAGGCGAGATCGGTTACGTTTGGTGGAGATAATGAGCCAATTGCTGGAATACGCAAAAGGAATGATACTTGGAGGGTCAGGCCAAGGTGGAGGTGGCGGTAGCAGTAGGTTCAACCAAACCTCGGCGGCGTGAATTAACACTTTTAACCACCATTGGAGGCAGGTATCAACAAAGATCGAATAATGACGAATGAGCAACGAAAGGCAGATGAGGTAAAGACCCATCATGGTGCAGGCGAAGCCACACACCCAGCCTTTAAGCCACGGGTGAAGGTTCTTGAAATGAATGAAAGGAGAGAACCAAACGAAACCCTGGTGACCGACCAAACCAAGAACAGAGAGCTTGAGCAAAACCCAACCTGTTCCAGGGTCCGGCCAAGGAGGCGGAGGCGGACACTGAACAATTACCAAACACCGCACATCCAGCACATCCAGCCAGGAGAAGCACCAACGCCAGGACTTGAGGATCAAAGAAGGAGCGATGAAACAAACCAGAAGACACATGCCAACGAAAGACATAGCTACTGGAGAGACTTGCGCTACTTCTTGTATCCAACACAACCCAGAGACTAGCACTAACCAACCGATTATTTGGAACATTTGACCGTAGAAAAAGCGTTCGTGGGGACCAAACATCCCACCGCTTAATCTTTTAGCGAGTTCAATGTGGCTGCCATATCAGCCATAAAGCCATTGTACTCGGCAGAGGCCTCCGATTCATCCGAAGACGAGTCTTCACTGTCCGAGACATCTTCCTTCAGGAGAAGAGCCTTGAACTGCTCATCCACAATCATATTGGCATAATGCCGAAACTTTCCCTTGTAGCGGTCCTGCTTGGCCTTGTCCGTCGTTTCCTCCATCTTGAGACGGTACTTCCCAAGCTTGTCCTTCACCTTGCAAGTCTTGGCCAAATGCCCTTTCTGTCCACAAGCACGGCACGTTTGCTTCTTGATCCACTCGTGCCTTGGTTCCCACGGGCGACGCCTGTATCGCTGGGAACCATTGCCAGAAGGAGCACCAACAGGAGCATTGACTTGACCAACATTAGCCTGTTCCGAATCCGCAGAAGGAGCAGCATCTTCCACTTCAGTCTTGAAAACACTGGCCTTCTTCTCAGCACCGTTCCACTTCTTTGCTGTAAGAAGTTCCAAATAGCGCGCCTCTAGATCATACAGAACATCGTCCATTCGTTCTGTGATGGAGAGCTTGCCCAGGGTGCGACGAAACGTGCGAGAGGATTGACTCGCCATGAGATTGGAGCACAACGCAGCAAATTCCTCGCAAGAAGCATACCCAAAACCAGTAAGAATAGCTGAAACAGAGTTGGACGGCAAATCTCGTTCGCCAATTGCACTTGCGACTGAACGAAGGCGTTCTGCACCAACTGTGACATCTTCGCCTGGAATGGTTCTCACATCAAAACCAGTGATGTAATCCTTCAGAGCAAGGCGAGCATCGTAGGTCTTGACCACCATTTTGTTGACTGTAAGCTTAAACATTGTACATGCACCACATTGCTGCGGTTCAAGCTTGAGAAACTGTTGCTGCACTTGAGAACGAAGACTGGTTTCAGTGGATTTCTCGAGGATTTCCACACAATAATTATTGCTTTCGATTTCGAGATCTCCAGCGAAGGTTGAAACGAATTCCTGCCAATCACAAACAGTCTCAAAAGGAACGTCTTCCCAGTCCGTCAAAAGATTGACATAGCTGTCAACTCCAAGAATACTAGCAGGGTCGACAAGATCAAACTTTTCAGGAATCTGGAAGATCGTCGCCATGTCATACCGTATGACTTGCTTCTCGAACTCTTGCAATGCTTGTTGCCAAGCATGAGTCTCTTCTGCGATATCGTGCTTGTCAGAAGATGAAAGAGCTCGTTCAATATTGGGATTACGGAGCTTGACAGGGAGCTTTTCGCAAATGACGGAACGTGTCTTCATTTTGGAGCTCCGGGAGGTACCACGATCCTCTTTTCGAATGAGGACTTGGGTCTTGGTACGTTCCTCCACAGTTCGAGACCCACGACGAAGGTCGAGACCCGATTTCGACTGCAACTTTGGTCGAAAGGAAAGGGGGTCCCCATTACTCTGATTGCTCCCTTGAGAAAAGTCATCGTCGTCCATACTCGTCTGGACTCCAACACCGTCATTGGCACTTCCAAAATGAGTGTTGTGACTGCCATCATCGACATTATCATCGACATTTGCATTCGAGGCTTGGGGGGACGACTGTGAAAGAACTTCGAAGTTGTCATCGCCTTGAGCACTCGAGGGAGTGCCACGAACAGCTGAGATACGATTAGGATTATTACGCGAAGACATGATGAATGAATTGATTTAATTGATGAATTGAAATGAAGTATTTGATGAAAGAAGATTTGATTCGAAGAATGAATTGGGTGAACGAAGTATGAAGAGGGGAATAGAAACTCAGCGATCCATTCGAAATCTCAACACAATGACGTCCGAAAAACAACCAACGAAGAAACATGGCCACTTGCGATAAGGGTAGTGTGGCACACCCGACTGCTTAATACGAGGACAATGCAGTACGCCCGAGAACAATGAGATGGCTACTTGTGAACGGGCAATGCAGCACGCCCGAGACAAAGACGATGGCTGCTTGTAAATACGGGCAATGCAGCATGCCCGAGATGAATGATCGATGACTACTTGACGTGGGGCAATGTAGTACGCCCAGAACTGACGACGGTGACGAGAGCTACTTGAGACGGGTTCTGTAGCACACCCGAGACGGAGACGATGTTACGATTCAAAAGACATGAGGTACAGAACAACGGAAATGGCGATGAGAGACGGTGGCAACAGAAATGGTGATGGCGTTGTGATTGACAAGTGACGAGCAATGGGACAATGGCGACGAACACGGCAGACTATGTGTGAAGGGCGCTCATAACCTTTGGAGTAAGCTGACCCTGCATGACTTACGTGAACGAGCAAAGCTTACAGCTTTGCGACGGAAATGGGAATCGTTGAGACTGAACGAGATTAACTGGTAATGCAGTGTTATTTATTTTAATGAAGTCTGAAAATTATGGCAGAATTGTGATTGATTCTGATGGATCAAATAGTCAGGTAGGAATCAGCATGTAGTCCTCTTCATAGTAAACACATGTAAGTAGTAAGTAGTAATGTAAAGGCAGGCAAGAAACGAAATATGTAAGCATCCATGATTGGAATGCATAAGATATGCAAAGATCTCTGTGTACGAGAAGATCTTGTAGGAACTAATATGTAGTGAGCAATGCTTGCTCATGAGCTCGTGGACTTGGTACGAAACTCGTGTATGTATGTGCAGCATACGACTGTCGGAATGTCATTGCTGTCAGGAGCCATCAGGCAGAGCCATCAAACTGCTCGAACTTCCAAAACACGTACTTCGAGCAAAAGCATTGGTGGAGATACTTCCTCCAACTAGTAAAACTTGCAACCTTGAGAATATTCACTCCATATATCATTATCAGATATTATTGCTCCACCATGACAAAGGAATTTTGGCAGATTTTCCCTTCTCCACTTAGAGTAATGAAGGAATCCGTTGGGACATCTGGCCAAGAAAAAGCAGTGTATTAGATACTAGTGCGTATTGTAGCAGTTTGCTATAACAAGCAAAATATTGATTATGTCTTGCACTAAAATTAGATACAATATTACCATTGATGTTATTGTAATACAATAAAGAATAAATCAGTTTTTCCTACAAACTTTTAAATAGATGACACCCATCATCTCATTCCCAACACCCAAGAAGATGTTGGCATGTACCAACAGAGAGCCAGTCATCACCACAAACAAACAAGCCATTCGATTCAGTGGTATTTGATGGGATTCTGTCCTTTATAGCCGCCATCTTAGAGAGAATATTTTGGTGAGGCCTTGACATCTGCCAAAGGTCTTTGTTGATGTTGTTAGTTGATGGTGTGGCATCATTGGTGGCATCGTTGATTGTGGCCAATGGTGTTGTTTTTGATCAGTGTGGATGGTGTCACTGTTGATTGGTCTTGACATGGGTTGGTCCATTGTATTGTTGGTTCGGTTGTCAATGATGTTTGATTGCATCAGCGCCAATTGCATTATTAAAAGATTCATTGATTGGATCATTGTAGACAAATATGAAATTTGTCAATGACGTGGCATCATCATTGATGAAGATTGATGGCAATGGTAGATGTTGGCATTCCTGTTAACATTGTCATGGCATCATGGATGGTGTTGTTGATGGCAGCTTTATGAATGATGATGTTGTTTTCTTGATTTTGATGATGGCATTGTTGTGGGATGGGGGGACAACAGAATTAATGATTAAGGTGTTGGTATCATTGGTTAAGTTTAATGGATCAGGGGGGGGGAATTAAAAATTAATCAACAACAAACCTGATGATAAGACTTACGTTGTAAATGTAGCAGTGGATGAGTATTCGGAAGCAATTACTGCCAGTGAGGAGGTCAAATGATGGCGGTGCATTTAGTGTCATTTGGGAAATTTGGATGTACCAGCAGTGCCATTGCCATGGTCTGCCCAACTCTATTGAGGAATAATCTGGAGTAATATTGTGGTACATTATTGTGGTGTGTCAAGTTGTGTGGAAACAATATTGTAGGTAAGTGGTAGGAGTAGTACACTGGCAATAGCTGGTGATAGAGTGAGGAATTGCAACATGGCAATGGTATTTTTTGAGAATTAAATAATCATTGTAACTATTTTGGCAATGTCCTGTATGAAATCCAGTAGGATTGAGTCCAGTAGGAATGGACCGGGTTGTCAGTTTAGGTATGGTAGGATTGGCAAGAAATACTGAAAAATAATACTACCTTATGGTATTATTAAAATATCTCCACCAGAGTTGACCAGAGTAAGTATTACAGGATAGGTCTAGGTAAAGACCAATATTGCTACTTATCTATTACTCATAGTATCTATCTATTGCTATCATTTTTTTACCTGAGCAAGTAAGATATTATCATCTGGTCCGTCATGCGTAAACATGTAAGTACTTATCACCACACTACAGCTAGAGGTCCCACATCCATCACGCTTTAATTGCTCCATTTTTTTGTGACCATATTATTTTCTAGTGCTATTATTTTATTTAAGCCCAAGAGTTTTGCAGCATGAGGGTGGAGCCCCTCTAGGATTGCTAGCCACAAACCAGCTCTGATGAGATTTTTTCATCTCAGATCAAAACAGCAGTACACAGTACCATCCACCTAAGTACCACCTATTATCACCACCACCATGCCAAGACAAATCCCTCTGCTGTCACCCTGCAATCCACTTCCTCTGCCCATGACCAACAAAAACACAAAATCTTTGACTAATGAATTGAACCATACATCAACCAATGCATCCACTACTGACAACCCAGTTGTCTTCTTTGACATCACAATCTGTGAACCATTCAAAGGACGGATTGAAATTTAGTTACAACAAGATGTTGTCCCATTGACAACAGACTTTTGGTGCCTATGCATGGGGGAGAAGTTAAAACATATGGAGGAAGAATGAGGTAGACATGGGAATATTTTGCATGACAGCACTATCCTCCAAATACTTACTTGTTGTTGGCAGACAATGATTTTGGACCAACATTGTCAATTGGGAGGATGACATCCTACATTGCTCAAAATATCACATAAAATGACATACTATTTCACATTCAGCAACAATCAATCCTACAATTGAGCGGTGCATGACTATGGCAGTATCCAGGATCATTGATATTCACCCATCCCACCAAATTACTGCAATTGAGGGAATCAAGCAAATTGACAAAATCAAATAATAGTGAAACAACACAATCAAATGAGTTTACAGGATCATCAGCATCAAGTGAATCAGGTGGATCATCCAGTGGCAATGACATTTTTCATGTGTCAGCTACATTGACTACGTCAGCTACATCAACTACATTGAGAATGAGTGACATGACAAATGCACAAGTGCTCTTCATCCACACCAAAATCAAAGGAGCAAGCATGAATAATTTAATGTATTCAAATCATTTTCATAAGCCTCCCATTGTCCCTTTGGGTGGGATGTAACAAACACTCTTTGTAATGTGGAGAGGTTCCCTGTCTAATTTTTGATGTCTATTCAAGTTGCTTTGACACATAGATTTCAACATAGAATATGGGATCCTACAACCGTGGATGCCACAGCTGCAGTTTGTTCATATGAAATAATGGACATCTATGTTTTTGGAAGAGTCTTGATCTGTAAGATGATTTTTGTACCAATTGGTGTTTGTTTCATGGACTTTCATTGCTACTGAACACAGGCATGAACCAATTGACAGAGCATTCAATCAGAGGGCAGAACTGACACATTCCTAATGTTGCTACTGTTTTTACTATTTTGTGTAGTCAATCACAACTCTCACTTTCAATAGTGATTAGTGATATAAAATTGATAAAAGCAAATGTAATTTGATTTGGTGTTGTTTACTCTTGAGAAGGAATGGGCCATTTATTGTTTTTTACAGAGTCAATGGCTCTATCTCCACTTGTTACTAAGGCATTGTTCATCTTTTACACATATTATGTACATGCATCAATTGTAAATCTCCACCAAAGAACAGGTAACAACATCAACTGCATTGAACTATGCATTCTGCACAAAAAAATGTGTTTAGGTTTTTACTTTTTAAAGAGCCCATCCAACAAATGAAATCAATGTCATCTCATAATGTGTCAGCTATATTGAACAAACATTAAAACTAAATAATTATTAACCTGCTTCCAACGACATTCAGATGTACTACATCAAGCAACTGGGTGCTGTTGTTACAATTGAGATTATAAACCCCTGCTCATTCTGTGCAAAAAATCTTAAAACATGCCAGTTCATTCAAATCAGTTTGCCAACATCATGCAGAAAAACAAACAACTTCCATTCCTTTTCTAAACCCTTTCTCATTTCAGGGTGTTTCCAAAAAACAAAAGAATTAAAGAAACCAAATACGCAAATCATTAGGACATGATGGCAAGTAGCATATCATGATACGTTGTTGCATAGTTTTCAAATGCTGTCTTTAATCCTAAGACTGCCTCATTTCTGTCTCATTTCTGTGTAATTATTTTTTGCATGACAATGTGTGTAATTGACATCGTTGTCCCCCATTCTATTACATTGTTGCAATACACTGGTAATAATGGTGGCACCTCAGGAACCAAAAATCAAATGAAAATAAACTGGAGGGTCTGCACCAATGGCAGGAGGATTTGACAAAAGAGTGATACTTCATTGTTGTTGAGTGGGAATAGAGGCAACAATAGGAGTAACATTAGGAAGAGGAGACAACAAATGACGGGATTGAGGCTGAGGATGAGAAGCTTTTGTTTTTCTGGATTTTTGTTAACTGGAGATGTTGTCAGCTTTGCTGGTGAAAGTTGTTAAGGGTGGGTGACTTCCCTCTTCCATTGAATGGTCATGACGATTTGGAGGTGCAGCCAAAGGATACTAAGTACTTAGGTAAGGCTTTGCCAACTATGTTATTGCCACTATTGGCATTGGCAAAGGAGGAGTCAATGGTAGCAGCAATGGAAGAGGAATGAAAAAGGATTCTCAGTCATCATCATGGATGTAAGAAGGAGAATTGGATCCATAATCAGAAGGATTAGGGCCAGAAGATGAGCAGCGCTTGGTCATGCTACAATCAGCCGCACCGTATGTCAGTGGAAGTAGTGCACCAGCATTGTTGGTGGTGCTTATCTGCCAATTACATGGGGTGAGAGCTGGTGGATGGTGGGTTTGGGTGGGTTGTCATGTTGTGTTTTCACAGAACAAAATAGATTGTGAAAAGTGACAGCCTTGAAGATCCAAAAATCTTATCAGAGCTCAGATTGTCCAGTGATCCTAGAGCAAAGATTGCTGCACACTCTTCAAATATTTTGGGCATAATAAAAAGCAATACACATTAATACTACCTCTATTCTACTAAAAACTTAGATTATAAAAGCTAAAAAACCTGTAGTGTGCTTATCACGTTCCACAGTATTGTAAGTTGAAGTAGTCAATTCTCCATTAATACTACAGGAATGTCTGGACCTTAGCTTTCATTTGAGCAATTTAAGTATAATATTATACTTGCTGAATTTGTAGGAAAGTATGGGGAATGCACTTTTTAAAACACTTTATTTTTGTTTTTTATTGCTAAATTGCTGACGGTACTAATACCCTCTTCATCTTACAATAATATTATGTATTGTACTTCCTCTGGTCAGAGCTAAATTACCTAGTGCTTCTGCTAGCTTTTGTTTTTTCCAGATTTTTCAAATATTTCTACATACGTGAGATATATGGATGTATGTAGAAAATATACCATATGCTAATTTTTGATTTGATTTGCAACAAAGCCTGCTCTGTATCTCTCATACCATGGCCAGCCCAGGACGCCAGCAAAAATGAGAGAATCATGACAATGAGATTCAAAAAAGTGGAAATAGATTTGTTGATTAATGGTGTGTAGATATTTTTAATAC
>JALLOT010000813.1:0-17507 GCA_036939595.1 Thalassiosira livingstoniorum
GATACATTCCACAGAAAAGAACCACCCAAACATTCATGCTGAATCTTTGACTTGTGTGCAGGATAAGACAACTATCAGTTTCACAATACCAGTCATACTTCCACATTCAAATGTGAGTATGAACCAGTACAGATTTACCATATTACACCTTTGTTGTTGCTACACTCATAATATTCAATAATGGTTGGGACATGGTAGGATCATGTGATGGGGATTGGGTGGGATAAAAATATTCTTGATAAGTTGGTAGATAGATTTTGTATCCATGACACAAAGTACAACATGATACAATGTATCCAGAGCATAAACTAATTTTAATGTATTTTCTTTTTTATATATTTTGCATCACAATGATAATTTATCTACCAGATCATAGACTGATTATTGACACCTCCCACAACGTGACTGAAATTATTTTTTGCTCTCTGTCATGCTGCTAAACTACATTATTTTCTAAGACATGGGTGCTGTCACTAGGGTCTTGTGAAGGCCAATGATAATTAATGGTTTTACATAATTTCAAGTAAAAGAAGACTACTCATTGGTGCCGTGATGAAAAATGTAATTGTCATTTTAGGAAACCTGTCATAAAAACATAGATATAGCCCAAAATGAATAATGATTATCTATATTTTTTTACTCATCTATGATAACTAAATTCTTTTAGTCTAATTTGACAGGTAGTGATCTTTCATCAGCATATCAAAATGCTGTGATATGTGATGATATATGATGATTATCAATGAGCCCATTAGATTTTATTTGAAGCAATTTGGGTTATTCACTAGAGAATTGTGGAACACATAATATACATAATACATTGGTACCATTATATTGTAGAGTAATTTTTAATTTTTCCTGGTCTCTCATCAAGCCCAAAGTATGGTACCAAGTTCTAATTATCCATCTCAAATAAATGACATGTCCCAATTAGATTGCACAAACTCATAGCAACATACAAGTGAACAGGCAACTCTAATGTGATGTGAATGCACCCACAGAGTCGTTATCTGAGTCTGCAAGCCCCAAGCATGATCTCTAAGGGTATTTTCTCAGTAGAAATTATTTTGTCCCAAGACTGGTAGCTCAATTCTAGCTAGAGTTGCAGTGGGTTTGTGTGTTCTACAGAAGAAAGACAGTTGTTTGATTCAACTTGAATATATAATCTAAGAAGGAGTCAAGTCAAGTTTAAGTTTTGAGCACATTAATTTTGCTGTAACAAATAGCATTGGTGCAAACTTGGTTGAGATAAAAAGTTATCCAGCTGCTTGCAGCATCAGACCCTCCTGGCCACAAATTCATCACTGATCACTTATCTTGGGTGTGTCCTGAGTGAGAATAGAACCCCGTTTGAATTCCCTTGCTTTAGTTCAGAACCTGGCTTGGCAGCAGGTACGAATCTGGAGCTGAGATGACGAAACTACGAGCCGTCCATTTCTTGGGACTTTGTTGTTTGCATTTCTGTATCTTGTGCCAAGCTCCAGTTAGTTGCACCACTGACTTTTTGAGCCATGCAAGACTGGACAAAGTATAGATTTGCCACATAATTTTTGCATCAATTATGTATGTTCAGAAAATCCGATCTGGATGTACATCTCTTTTTATCAACACTGGCCCAATTACATAAGATAAAAACACACTGCCAATCTAAGTACATTTATCTTTTTGTTGCCATGAGACAGCTTTCAAAAATCACCAAAAGTTCAAATTTAAATGATCAAAATAATTTTTTAGATAGAAATAAAATATAAGCCATGGTTAATGAAATGCTGCAAGAGAAAGTTTCTCAATTAATTTAATACCACTGAAAAAAGCAAGTCACTAATGTTTCACTGTACAGTTGATCAGGAAGACTCCTCCAAGATTGCATTGTGAAACACATTCGTTACATCTAAATCTTCATCAAGAGCATTTAAAAATCTTTCGAATTTATCTGAGCTTTCAGCATCCAAAGTCAACTTGTTTCCTTCTTCCTTTACCAACCATTGATTTTCAAATTGAGCTGGCCTAAATCCTCCCGCCTTCAATGCTTTGACGAGATTGAGTAGATCCGGGGGTTCACATTTGATTACCACTGCATCACTTTCACTATCGTCGGTATCTACTGCATCTCCCTCAGCTTCAGTTCCAAAATCAACATCACTCGCTCCTCCTTCTAATGCACATTCCAATAAGGCGTCCATATCTAATTGCTCTGCATCACTACTTTGTGCAGTTTCATTTGTATTGCCATTCGAATCACGAGACTCGCCATCTTGACCTTTTGGCACCCAAACTAGACCAACATGTTCAAATAGCCAATCATTGGAACCAGTTGGTAGCAATTCCCCACTATTCTTCGTCGTGACCAAATTCCGAACGTTTGCAGCAGTGCGATTCTTATTGTCCGTCAAAGTTTCAATAATCACAGCCACTTTCCCCCCGCTCGCACTGGGTATCATACCATCGTACCTCCGAACCACCAACTGTCCCTCCGATCTCAATTGTGGGTTCGCCCCCCGTTCCACTGCCCTATCCATCCTTTCCCTCGAAAGTTGAACTGCCCTCGCCGCACTGATTGCCGACTGCAAACTCAAGTCGTCCATATCGCCATTGCATGCGCGGGACGCTGCTTCGATGGCACGAGCCGCTTTGGAATGCGCTGCGGCTCGTGCTTTGTCGTTCGCTGCTTTTTTGTGTCGGATTTTGGACCATTTGTTGTGACCTGCCATTTGGCGTATTGTTATGTACTGGCATTGTTTTTGATTTCGGACGAGATTACACTCATGACTGGAAAGGGATTGAGAACAGCGGTGTAAATACGTGGTCTGCGGGTGTGGTTTCGTGGATATTGATCGAAGAGATGAAGAGAGAAACGTGTTGTGGGTACTGCCAAGAAAAAGGCGCGGACTTACTAGCCGAGAAGCCGTCATGATGAAGGTGGTGTTGACAGTGGCCATTACTGCCCTGTACTAGAGAGTTGTATCCTGTTCTTTGACATACACAATAAGAAAATGGATGTTGTTGATGACGCTGCATGCCGCTTTCAGCCTCAAAGCTAAGACATTGTGCGTGGTGGACTGGCTGTGTTGATTGTTGCTTGCTTGCTCTCGGTTCTCATTCCGCTACTTACTTAGTATGTAAGTACCGCTAGTACCTAGGTACTTAAATACATGGGAATTAGTAAGACATGCAACCTGCCGATGTTGAATGAACGCGTTCACATTCTGGATTCTCCATCATCCGTGCCGTCATCTTCCCACAATTTTTTCGCTTGGGTTGTCGACACGCGTGGAGACCACAAAGGCCGCAATGCCCTGCGATCTGCAATGAAACAAACAGACGCATTTCGACTTGGTCTGCTCTCAAGTTTGGGTAAAGCAAACAGAGGCTCGCTCTGCGGTCAAAGGTCAAAGGGAAAACCAAGGAGCAAGGAGACATTAACTATTGGCATTTTGCATACTTAGTACTTAGCTGGATTCCCTTTGGTTAGATTATTGAATTCAACTGGAAAAGAAAGATGGCACATTCATCATGATTGAGGTATTTGAAAACGACACCCCTTCAGGAGTGGCCCGTCCAAACCAAAACCAAAATGGCAGGCCCTACGAAGCCCCTTGCCCCTCCGCCACTTCATCCATCCACTTCGCAGACGTTGGTCAACAAAGCAATAGCTACTACGACATTGACTCATTCCACATGCAACAATTACGACGACGAAGCTCGGTCAAAAAGAAAGAAATTGAAAGTGCCCAGAATCAATGCGATGCAGACAATGGCAGCTATGCCAAGCGGTCATCGATGGAACGAGCGGCTCGTGCTGCTCGAAAAATTGATTTTTTCGATAAGACAGAGAGTGATTATCAAGTGAGGACTGAGAGGGGAGGGAAGTTTACATTAGTTGGGTATTTGATTGTAGTGGTGTTAATACTGGCAGAATATGTGACTTGGAAGGAGATGAATCAAGAAACTTTGGAACACATTGTTGTTGATACAAGGTTAGTTTTGATTGAGCACCTGTGCCGGAAGAAAACGTTGTCGAAGTATTTGATCTGCTTGGTACCTTGTTCGTAGTTTTCACTTCTGGATAGCGTTGTTTTGAAAAGTATCTGTTTTCTCTGCTCTTGCGTACGTCACACAATGTGGACTTACCGTAATGTCTGAATGCTTAGTCTTGGGAAGAAAATGCGAGTCAACCTCAACATAACCTTTCCTGCACTTCACTGCAACGACCTCCACCTCGACGTCATTGACGTTGCCGGAGACACCCAACTCGATATCTCTGAAAACCTCTTAAAACACCGCCTCCAACTCGATGGAACACCATTGGATAAGAGACAACTCAAAAAGGACGTGCCAGATGATTACTGCGGGCCATGTTATGGAGCTATTGAACATAAAGGCGATTGCTGCAATACATGTGATGATGTTCTGAAGAAATATAAAAAGAAGGGGTGGAATGGAATGGCTGTCATAAAATTGTCAGAACAGTGCAAAAGAGAGGGCAGGACAAAGAATGAACCAAAGAAAATGTCAAAGGGAGAAGGATGCAACTTGAGTGGGCACATGACTATCAACCGAGTGGCGGGAAACTTTCACATTGCGATGGGAGAAGGAGTGGATAAGGATGGTAGGCACATTCATGAGTTTCTTCCCGAAGATAGACCAAATTTCAATGCGAGTCATGTGATTCATGAGTTAAGCTTTATGGATGAGGATTATGGAGATTTCACAGGTGGACAGTTCGATGGGAACATGGACCTTCCCGGAGAGAGGAGTATGAATGGGGCACACAAAGTAGTCACCAAGGACACCGGGACTACAGGTTTTTTCGAATACCATATCAAGGTTGTACCAACCAAATACAAGGGCACTATTTTGAATGATCTGGGCGTCTCATTCAATGAAAGAGAAGAGAAAGATGAGTTAGAAACCAATCGTTATTTTTTCACAGAGAGTTTTCGCCCACTTATTGACGAAATAAACGAGGAAGCTATTTTGAGTGGCGATCCCGACCGAGGGACTGCAGCTTCTAGTGTTGGTGGCAAAAGAGGAGGAAAATTGCATGATAAGTCAGAGGACCACGATTCTCGTAAATCATTAGTTCCTGGAGTCGGCTTCATTTATGAAATCTACCCTTTTGCAGTGGAAGTGACAAAGAACGAAGTCCCTTTCACCCATCTTCTCATTCGGATCATGGCAACGGCGGGGGGAGTTTTTACTATAGTAAGATGGATTGATGGAGCTATGCGCTGAAGAGAGAAGTAAAGTGGTAGATGATTACGAGTGTGAACCTTCATAATGTTAGAATCAACAAACATGCTATCAGGCTTTGAATTGGTAAATGCCGCGGCAATTACAGGTGAACTTCATTGGCGAAACTCGAGTAAAAGGAAGAAGCTTTCTAGTTTCATGTGGGAAGTCTTTTCGACTAAACTGTGGTGTTTTTCAAACTAGTCCGAGCAAGGAGAGTCTGAAATTTGTTACCACCAGACAAAGTGCAGGCTTGAATAAGTTTGCAAGGAATGATCGAGAGCATTTTTATTCTGTGAGTATGTAAATTGGGTCTTCAGACAATGGCAATGAACTGAGGCGTGTTCCAACTTATGTCGAGACACGGATGTGATCGAACCACCTTCGTCACAGAAGATAACGATTTGCGCAATCAGCTTGTTTGGTGCTCAAATGATTTCCACTTTCCTAGATTTCTCATGATTGGGCCGTTTTGTCCTCATTTGAATGCTCCAATAAATGTACTTATTAAAATGGGACGAAAAGGAAAGGATCTGAGTATCAATCTCGAAATATTCACATGCTCAATTAAGAAACGCAATGAGGCTGTGGAGATCTGCATCATTGCCCTGAGCACAAAATGAAATTCAATGGTAAAGTTTGTGGTGCCTACTACAGTATTGTTGGCTATGAAATCTTCTCAAAATACTTCAAGTCAGTGCCTATGATCACTTTTGACATTTCTTTGTTAGCTAATATTTTAAATTAGTTAACAATAGTGTTGGCTCGCACAGAAAGAAAAAAAATGTCTAGTAATAGTACCATACAATACAGTGTATTATGTGTCAACTTTTGTACATTTCCTACTCATTGAAATGCAGTGCCACTAGAGAGGTGAGATTCACAGGCCCATGCTCTTATTCTGTTGCACTGCTTGGAGGGAATGGGAATCCAATTTTGTTATGGTATCATTTGTAGGTAAAACAGATATTTATTTTCATTTAGTTCTGAATGAATGCCAAACCAGTTTGAGTCTTCAATTTCAATGAAAAAACATTGGAATTTAGCTTCCAATTCCAGATGTCTTCTGAAAAGTGTGGCCCTAGTCTAAAACCCAACTTTCATCAGATGACTATTTATTGCAGCTCCTTGTTTACACTGATGATGTTGTCTGAGTGACTGGCCACCAAAAAACAAACAATTTTCCAAAGCCAAGAAATTGTAGAGCCCACCTCCAGAATGATTGTTGGCTTATCCAGTCTTTCCACTTTCACAACAGGGACTGGTACCATGTCTTGGTTAAAATATACAAGAATGTCTGGCTTCCATATGGGCCCACAATCATGGGTGAGATATGCTGTCAATTTTCACCTTTTATGGAACATTTTTTTGTCAAAAGTCTCCCATCCATTTTCTCCTCAGCCTTGTTTAACTGCTGCTCAAAAACAAAAAGTTGAATTGATCTTGCATTTTCAGTTTTAAAACTGACCTCCAGCTCAATCAGCAGCAATGACACTTTGGTAACAGTGATTTGTTTGTTGTGGCTCCAAGCATGGGATGGCCGATAATCACAGTAATTCCAGTGCGATGATTTCCTTGAGTTCCCCATTTGGATGTTCATTTACCCTGCAGCTTTTTAAATTGTATCTTTAGTACACATGTCAAATGTAAATGATTGGCAATATGATGAAGCAAGAAGCAAACAAGAAAATATGCTATGGGGCACCCAGGATGGTAATTGATGTTAGTTCTTTTGCATGTATTCTGACTGATTGACTCAGTTTCACTTTAGTCCAGTTTATGTCCATATCACAAGTCTAAGAATTAGGTGAAAATATGTCCTCTTTCATTATATACTGGTGAAATTAATAGTGACTATCATCTTGCTGTTCTTCATCAAACTCACTTTGGAGCCATTCCATGTTATTCTTTGATTTTCAAGGGTGCATCAGATAACTGATCAAGTAATTCAAATTATGTTTAATGGCATGAATTTCTCATTTCTGGACACTCAAGAATATTGATAGATGTAAGAAAATTTCAATGTTTACATTTTTGCAAATTGAATTGACCTAGTTTATCAAATAAAAAAAATTTCACAATGGTTTACAAAAGTGCATTCCCCCCAACTTGACTTACCTTTTATTCAATGTTCATGAGGCTGGGTGTATAAAAATATAAATTTGTAGATGTTTACAAGTATTTCATAGTTTGATTAAATGAAACACTATTACCAAACACCAGAATGAGAAATAAATTTTTGCCAACATGTGGTATGCTACCTTATCTGGGGAGCAAAATCTGTGCTATAGATATAGAACAAGCAATTGATATTCTAAAATTGATGAATATAATTGGTAATTTGATGGATGAGAAAATAGGGATAACTGGTCATCAAAAAAGACAGCTTGTATGAAATGTAGCTCTTTGATATTCAAAGGGCTGATTAGATGATGATGAATCAGCCAAAAGCATTGACATAATTAAAGCAATGCCAGTGGCAAAGTTTGAACTAATCCTATGTGTTGATCAGTGCCTGAAAAGGAGAGTAGTATACTAATGAGGTGTTGCATAACTGGCTGGACATAAACATTTTGATAATTAATAAATTTAAGCAACTTTCTTGTTTTAAGCAATGTTTCCTTCTTTGAATTTCTTTTTCTTTTATGCATAATAAATTTTTAACATCAAGAACAAAGTCATGATGATGATTACTTGCTAAATGATTTCAAATGTCCAATAGAACTAAATTCAGGGCCATGACAAAAAGGCACTAGATTTAGTGCTAGGGCACCAAAATGGCACAATGACACAAAAATATCTTGATGGTGCCAAACTGGCACAATGGCATCAAAATGACAGACCATGTCATTTTGGTGACATTTTGGTCACAATGCGGCCATGACACATGACAGTGAGCAGAATTGCTCACTTTGTGGTTCCTTTGTGTATTCTTCTTTACAAGTTCCCATAGTCAATAATACATAAAAATTGAATTAAAAATTTATTGAAATCAAAAGGATTTGCAAACAATATTTTCCAAAATACTATATCTTTTTTCAGCAGAAAGAAATAAAATTAACACTGTTCAAAGATAACAAACAATAAATTGCTTTGATTGAGATGGATAATGTTTTTTTCAAGCTTTTTGATATTGTTTGTAGAAATAGGTCACACATTGATCAAAAAATAGTTTGTTGTATATGTAAGACATTGGAATTAGCACATTTAGTCATTATTAAGTACTTTTATGTATGTTGGTAGTAAAAATTCCCCAGAAATGGCTGGGCCTATCATGGCACTGAAATGGCACAGAACTGACAGACACAAAACACTTTTGAAACAGAATAAAATTTAATGTCAAAGAACAGAAATGAATGATACAGAACATAATCCAATTTCTTGAGAAGAATTTCTGTTTCAACAAAGTAACAATCATAACAGGGGGCCAAAATATATACAGTTTTGGACCACCCCTTCATGAGTTCTTGGGGTCAAGAGTGGACCAAAGTAAAAAAAATGATGTCATTGATACTTTTTTGAATTGTCTAGCATGGTCCCATACATGAATGGCTGTGGTTATCTTGATGCTTAGTCACAAGGCAAAAGTTACTACCTGTCAGTATCATAAAAATGGCTGTTTGAAAAAAAGTTGACACCAAAAGTTTGGATTTTTCCATGAATTTTGAGGTCCTTAGGGGGTTGGTGGACCCTATTTTGGAATGATATTTATGATGTTTGAGAGTCTGCATCAGAGATTACACTTTTCAAGTACAATGTCCCCTGATCATATTTTTTTGTTTTCAAAAAATCAAGAAAAAATTATTAAGCAAATAAGGCCAATTGATATTTTTTAATTTTGGCAATCATTAGAAGTTTTAGAGTTCTGGGAACAGCTGATGCATAATTAAATAATCTTCAGGATAAAACTTACTATGACAATTTTGAACTGACTACAAAGTGATTAGAAGATTTGAAATGAGTAAAATCATTTCCAGTATTCCCTGCAACTCAAAATAAACTCTTTTTCACCTTGACGTCTGATAGTACTTACATGATGCTAGTGTCTACATGCTAGTCTGTGCTTTAGTAGTCTTCACAACATCAGATTAACTGTAAAATGGTTATCAGTGTGAATCTAGAACTCAATCTGGTGGTGGGAAGTATGCAGATCTCTATGTAGACCACACTTGCGTCCAGCTACATAACCAGTTGACTGTCAAGTCATAATACACCTGTACCAATGAAAAATTTGGCAAGAAAATTTTATTGATTTCACCCCATCCACAAATAATTTTTCCACTAGCTATCTAGTAATGACTGTGAAACAGTTACAAGCATTTCCACAACCTTGAATCTGATGATCGCTTATTATTTTGATATTAGCTAGTATTTTGACCACAGTAGTAACAAGGGCTACTTTCATTGTGAATCTGTTGTTTGTGAAAGTTACAACTATGACATATACTAATTTTATGTATGTTGTTATAAGTACTTACTGCTCTACTACTGGCCAAATTCTATATTATATGAGTATGCCCTGAGTCACAATTTTTGGCCAGGTACCTTTTAGACATTTTTAACATGTACTTCATGTTTTCCACACTAGTTTGAGACATAAAATTTTAAAACTAAATTTCATCTTGGAAAGTTGCTAATTAATTTCATGAATTACACTGCTCATTTATGCATGAATATTGCAAAATAAGACAAAGAAGAAATACTAGGCAAGACACATTCCATGTCATAGATAAATAGTTCATATTTCTTCTCAATCTCATTTTATAAACATGTGTGGTTGGTGTGGCTGTTTACCAATAAAATGAAAAATAACAAGCAAAACAGAAAAAAACTTAAACTTCCTGGATCTTAATTTTTTTGGTGTAGATGGACCATGTCCCACATTATTGGAACAAAAATTAGGGGAACTGTCACCTATATTTGGTTTAGGGGATAGGAGCTCCAAAACCAATGCATTTTCCAATCTCATTGTCAGACAAGGATAAAACTAGTCCATTTTCTCCAATTGCTGAGAATGTGCATCTCAGGAATACATAGAATTTCCATGATTAGAGCTATAATCAGCCAATACCTGACTCTTATGCAAAAGTGAAGGCATTTCCAAAACAACTCCTCCTCATATTTGGCAGCTGGAGTAGAAGGAAAAAAAACTAATACACAAACATCTGATTCCTTTGGTTGAATTGATGTAGAAGGGGGGGGGGCGTGTGATTTAGTAACATATGCAAAAAATGTAGGATTGGTACTATGTTCTTGGTCCTTATGTTGGAGGCCAGTCTCTTTATTTAAAGATGGGAGGGGTAGAAAGTTGCAGTCAAGGTTGAAGATATTGTGTATACATGTGGTAGTGGGATCTAAAGGCCCTCACTCTGAATACAAGTCTTTGGGTCATTCAATTTCTTGTTCTATATACTCTGGAGAAAGCCCACTGTTCTCCACATATGTCATTAATACCTGACACAGGGATTGCACCGTGGTTTCTCCAATACCTCAGCATACTGTTGAAGCCAAACATACTATACTTGAGCTCTCAAATCTGTGTTGAATTTATTCTCCATGAACTTCTTCAGCTTCAACCAAAACCCATAGCCAATTGATCACATGTATTGGCCTCATGGACTCTTTTCTTGTATACATTGTACTTTTTAATGTATCTAAGACCCAGCATCAGTTTGGCTTGGGTTTTCAGATTTCAAGCAACATTGGCAAGGTGGTGGACAAGAACCATATGTCACTTTTTGATATGGTAAGTGAGAATTTTGGTGGTGTAGCTGGTATTGCCACCACTGCTGTATAATCTTGGATTTATGGGCCATGCACCCATCAGAAGAATCATCAGTAGTGAGTGTGGATGGAGTATGGTGTAAAGTGGATGCATCAATCATTTTTACTTGCAGCAACCAAGCCAGATTGATTTCCTGCATAAAAGTCTCCATAATGTCTGAGATTTAATCCCCTAGACAATCAATGGGATACATTGGTGGTAGAATCCCATTGTCAAATTCATCTTGGCTGGAATCCAGGGTCATTTGAATGATCATATCACCAAACTGAGATAGGAAGGCTCATCAATGGACATAAGAAGCATGGTGCTTTTCTCTCTATGAGTAAAGATCTGGCCACTTTTATCAGAACATTTCCTTTGCAAACACAAATATATTCCTTGAGTCACTCCAAAAAGGTTGTTGCATTTCCAATATGATGTGGAACTCAGGGACATTTTTGTTAAAAACCACCACATTAACTTATATCAACCAGCCCCTTTGTTATTTTGAATGTGTCCTATTTAGGAAGAGATCTGGGCCTGAAGGTGCGAGTAAAGATGTCAGAACATTAAACAGGACCTCTGCCATTTCCACATATTTTGTCAGGCCCATCACAGGAGAACACAGTGCCATTTTTTGAAAACAAATCTCAACTACATCAAAAGGAGTCAGTGCCACATTGTGATTTACCAACTTAAATTGAAGGTAAGAGTAAAAACTGATCATGTTTTCTACCACTGTCAGCTAAAGTACCTGTTATCTGGAAGAATCATTGATAGTCTTCACCACAGAGTCAAGTGCCAGTGGATACTTCTTCACCTGTCTAGACATGATAGAATTATACACCCTAATAATGGATACAAACACCTCAAAGTTGGTGAAGCCAATCTAAAACAAGGTAATACCATTGACAACCAATGCCATGGGTCATATCATCTCATCCCAAATGATACAGTGAAGGACAACAACACATCAAGGGGTCCCAGATGTAGGGGTATGGGAGCCCTTCATATTGGCAAATGGAAGTCATGAAGCTGACAACCCCAATGGTTTGGTGAACTCAGAGGCATGTTTTTTGTGTGTGAACACACATCCTGTGGAGACAAGGTGATGTGGCCACCATGGGCCCTCATTTCCTTGTCAGGTGGTGATAGTGAACTCTCCTCTTGCTCTGCATCCTTCTGAACAAACTCTGCCTCTGCTGCCAGGGATTGTGTTTTACCATTTATAGAAGGGTGTTGCTCCTCCTCAAAACATTCAAGTGCTATCTTTTTTGCTACACATGACAACTTCAAAGCACTCTTGCCACCATTAGTGAAATCCATAGCAGCAGGAGAAGGGGTTATAGATTCCAAAAAAGGAGCATATTTGACCTCCACAGCTACCAAAACCTGCTCAACCATCATATTCAAGCCTGTATCTAGTTCTGCATCCAGCTTTGCACTTGCCATTCAAGCCATAGCTCCACTCATCCATAGAGTTCAAATCATGATCCTTAACATGCTGATCCAACTCTTACTGTGTGAACCATGAACACTCATTTATCACCTGGTCCTTTATCCCCTAAGTGATTTTTGCTTTTTGTTTAGTTGATATGCATCCATCCAGATCCTACATTCTTTTCAAGTGGGACAAAACTCATTGCTCCTTTTTAGTTGATGAATCCTGAACCAATTTTGCAACACCTGAATTTACTATAGCCCCTGTTGCCTCCACTGATTGAATATATCCTGTTCACATGTATGGAGTTTCTGAAAGGTGGTATCATACAAGTTACTGGCAGCCTCCAAATAATTGTTGATAACCCCAACTTGATTCAAAATGGCATCTGAAATATGACTATCCACAAAATTGTGTAGGTCTCTCTGCATTGGAAGATCTACTAGCAGGTCCTCAATCTGCCCCTTCCCTTCCATCACATCCTCTCTGATGGATTTATCTGTTTAGACAACTTTCTTTGTCTCCTGCGCCACATTGTCATGATCAAGTGTTGCTGAGACTCTATTCCCATTTTCTCCAATGTCTCAACCTCCAATTTTTCTTAGGCATTATTATCAAGACTCAGTAAGACAAAAGCATTTGTGATCCTCCTCAGCAAACATTTCTGCAGTGATTTCCCATCTTCTGACATGATGGAGTTCATTCAAAGCCACCATCATAATGACCACACAAGCATGCTTATCTACCTTAATAGGAAATTGTATTTCCTTAATCATTATGATTGCATCACTTGCCTCCATCCAATGAGCTTTCACTAGAGTCCCTTTCATGTTGGCAAGGGGAGGACACATCAAATGTGCCAGTCTCTTCATCCTTCACATGATTCCACATGAAATGTAATTCCTTTGTCTCCAACCAATCATTTCCCAACACTATGTCATTGTACTCATCAGCCGTATCCATTTGTCCCATTGTCATGTCATTGGCAGCAATTGTATTTACCTCCTCCATATTGGCAAAGAGTGCTGCCTCCAAATTCAAGACAGATGGAGAAAATCCTTTCACTACCTTTTTTCTGTTGAAGCCAATTTTAAGTCCTCATACAGTTTTGAGCAATGAGATTGTATCAAGTGATGAAAGGTGGCTGAGAAAATTAAAAGCTCCTTTGAATGAGAAAAATTGCCATCCACCCTGTGAAGTGATGTCACTGTATTTGAGGTTGAGGACTTTGATGCTAGGTCATTATATCTGTTCCCAGAATGTGTTTGAATGGCCTGTATCACTGGCTGGGATGGTTGAGTTGGGCTGTTCCTTTATGGAGAAAGCCATGGCTCAACCTTCAGTGATGTATCCTCCTCTGGAGTGTGGAGTGTACTTTTGTTGCTTACGTCACTGAAAATTTTTACTCACCACAGTGGTAGACAGCATTTGATGGTGACAGCATTTGTGCATGTCACCCTCAGAGACAGTTGATGGGTTGATAGTTTGCTGTGACTGTGACATTGTTGCTAGGAAGCTTTGCCTGTGGTCACCCTGGATAGTAATAGACTTGTTTTCATTGATGGAAATGTAATTGGTGTCACAGGCAAAAATTTGAAGTTGTAACCTATGAATCCTCTCTACCAAACTACTACTGTCATGGTGGCATACTGGAAGTAGGCATGGCACTATATGTAGAAAGGGCTAGGTCTAAATTTTTGTTGATTATTGTTGTCCATTTGGACCCCTGGATCAAAAGGATAGAATGTTAGCTGGTAATTAATCTTTTTTTGATCCCATAGGGCAAATTTTGTAGCAAACCAATGTTTTTCAATTTAGTTTACCCAAATGACCTCAAATTCTATCCTAAATCAACCCAATCATTATGGCCAACAGGGGGATGACACTGTAGGTAACTGAACTGTTGACTGGAGAGGGTTTTCTGGTCACAACTTTCTGGTATGGAAGGAGTGTGCTTCCACACCAGAAAGTTGTATCTAAATTTCACACACAGTTGCTTGTGATTGCATTTGTGTCCGCTTAAGTGAGAAAAAAATGGTAAAAACTAAATGCACCCCAAATGTTTTTGCTGTTTTTTCTCACATGTGCAGACACATAAGGATCCAAAGTGACAGGCATATACCATCAAGAGAATTTTGCCAATTTTTGGTCTACTTTTAAAACCCATGGGTTCAAAGTTAAGTTTGTATTTGTATAGCACACTTTCTATCCTTTTGACCCAGGGGTCCAAATGGACAGGGATAATCAGCAAAAATAAAAGCCTATGCCATTTTACATACAGTGTCCATTTCTAGCCCAATATATTTCTACACACTATGCCATGCCTCCTGTACTACAGGATTAAGAGATAGATAGGTACTTTGGGATGAGTAAGAATTTGAGCTAGTATGTTTTACCATACTATCTATGGTACTAGGAGGGGTGACCATCCTTATCAACCAAGAGCATTACTGTGGTAACAAAGGCATCAAAACTTCTGGTGACAGACATGTAGCTCTACATAGACCTGGTACAATTAGATTACCATATCACTTCACAGACCACCTAACAAAAATGCTAATAAAAATAATTTGCTAAAATCTCTCATTTTCTAATATTTGGGCAATTAAAATTTGTATAGAACGTTCATGAACTTGTTACTGTAAGTAACAAGAGAATTACCTGGTAGCAGATGAATTTTTCTAGATGTTGCTAGTTATTTTAAAAATTGTCAATGAATCCTGTTATGTAAGTAATAATTCACTCCTTCCTGGTGGATTTTTGTTACTGCCATGTCATGTACCAATTCTACATACATAGCCGTGCTTCCTATGGTAGTCTATCAATGATGATCATAATATTATGTACCTGTACCCACATTACCAGTGATAGCTCTAGATGAGCTGGTCAATTTCTACCAGGCTGAATCCTACCAGATTTCATACAGTAGGGTTCTAAAAAAGTTACAATTACTTTTTAATTTCCAAAAAATACTATCATTTTGAATAAAAAAATCATATCCAAAATTTATTCCAATGCCATGTGATAATCTTCTGTCACAAGGGTTTAAAAGTAACAGTTTTTTGTGACCAACAAAAGGAATGATGAGTGATGGGAGCATGATCATGTGTCTCATCTGCACTTATCTTATGTACATGTTGTTCTGCATAAAGCAGATACTAAGTATTGAAAGTAGATGAAAGTAGATTGCAGCTAGAGGTGCCATAGCATAAAACATGCATTGGCAATATGAGTAATACTTATTTTTATTTCTTAGCAAAAATTAGTACTTATTATTATTGTGATAGTACTCTATGTAAGTAAATACTTTTGTTACTAGAGTTATTGAACAAAAAATCAGTGTTTGACCATGTATTCTATGGCTGCAATTGATTTGTAGATGCATTTCAGTTCCATTTAAGGTGGGGTCAAACACAGACCAGAATTCAAAATGAAGTTGCAGCTATTGATGAGCCAGACACGGCCAACTCAAATAAGTGATAAGTGCACTTACCTTGAGTGTCAAATGACACAAAAAACCATTGAATTTGTTGTCTAAGAATAAAAATAGAATACAATGCAACTAAAATAAAATTCTTTAAGGCTTATTTTTGATTATTCTCCCCCTCCCAAAACCTACATTAAACCAATCTTGTTTTATAGCATTGGCATATGCCACCAGAGAGCCAGCAGCCATGGCAAACAAGCAAATTGCTTAGTTCAGTCATTTGTGGTTGGGTTCTGTCCTCCATTGCCACCACTTCATTAATCAATTGTTGGTGACATTGGCGGTGTTGTTGATGGAGTGGTTACCGACACCAGGGTTAATGGCATTGATGTCACCCATGGTGTCCACAAATATTGTGGTGTCATCAACAGTGCCTTTATTGTCCAAGGCCTCATCAATGGTGGTGCCATTGTTGTTGATAACAATGACATGGTGCCAACATTGGTAAAAGCACATGGTGTAATTGATGATGGCACCATTGTTGATTGTGTGATGGCTCAATTCTTGTTGAGGCCATCATCAGTGCTGGTGTATCAAAGGTGCTGGTGATGTTTATTGTGTCAAGTATAGCATTGTGCCTGTGTTGTTGATGGAGATGGCATCGGTGGTAATGATAGCATCATCAATGTGCCATCAATGTTGTTGGTGTTGTTGATATTGTTGGTGGAGCAGGGAGTGGGGAGTGGGAGAAAGCAATGGCGGTGATGCCAGCATAAGTTCAAACTTGAATAGATGGGGGGGGCATAAAAATTAAAAGACAATTAACCAAAGAAAAAGGTCTTACCTTGAGGATGATGCCACTGCAGTTATTCAGAAACAATTGCAGTCATGAGGGGAGCAAATGGTGGTGGAGTAGTGTAAATTTTGGACAATGCTAGCGCTGCCATTGCCATTGTCATTTAGCACAATGCCATGTGTTGTGTTTGTGTTGTATGGGTATTGTAGGTATGTAAGATTGCGATAGAGAAACAGGTAGCAAATTGGTGATGGTATTATTTTTTTCAGAATTAAAAAGTCATAGGAGTAGTACCATAACTATTTTAGAAATAATGTCCACTCCTATGAAATTTGGTACTGGTAGGATCTAGGATTCAGTCTGGTAGAAATGGACCTGGTCCTGACCTGGTCTTCTATCTTCTCTCTCTAGTTGTTACCCTCAGCCGGGTCCAGCTAGGACCTATAGCTAATTCTTTACAGGAGAAATTGGTACATTTCTACGTAGCTATATGAGAATGGGCTTTCCAGCTATATGTCTTTTTTCCATAGAATTGTAACAGTTCCTCCGTTGAAATCAGCGATTGGTAAAAAATATCTAGCGTTTTTTGGTCAAATTTGCCAAATTAGGGGAAACTATATTTTAAGCTATATGTGCTAAGAAAATTAATATTTAGGTCGATGATTAGATTGTTTCACGTAAGAATATACTATCTAATTTACCTGTAGAAAACTCTTGATTTTTATTTTTCGAGAGTTTTGCTATGGAGAAAGCTATGTATCTGAGGGTAGGATCTAAATTTTAAAAAAATGCACTCTTAATTTGTGTAATAATGTATTGAATTTCATGTAGAAACAAGAACTTGTCT
>JALLOT010000814.1:0-17528 GCA_036939595.1 Thalassiosira livingstoniorum
AAAACGCGAATTTTGCGATTATATTGGCGTCGACGCGTTTACGCACTTTTGCGATGTGTGAGAAATTAAAAGATTTATTCAGAGTTATTATGGTTATAAGACATAAATAATTAAGTTTGAAACTAATGTTTTGAACATGATACAAAAGGCATCAGAAGTCACTATATAATAGTATTAAACAACAAATAAGAGGGTGACACACAAACCAAGGTATGGACCAATAAAATCAGAAATGAAAAGTTAGACTAAAATAAATCATGATTTAAACTTGTGAAACAACAATGAAAAATGACATACAATAAAACAATTGTAGCCAGACTAGTATTAATATCACAATGATGAAAAAAATATATCCAAAAAGAAAAACAGTGCCTTCAAAACAACTGATAATAATTCCTCTGGTTAGACTTATGTAGGAGATTTCTTGTTGAATGGAAAACTTAGCAACCATAGTAATGCTAAAACAACATTCCTTTGATCTTTTTCTTTTTTAACCAATAGAATATTTGACGAATTTTTAGTTTTATGCAACAAATTTGAACCAAATCCTATAAAAATAATAAATTTTGGTTACAAATTGCAGATTACATTACAATGGTTAACCTAGGAACAGCACCAATACCACCATTGGCATTACTTCCAATGGAATTTGACCCCCCCATCCCTTTTCCTTTTTTGACTTTTGTGCTTATCATAGAATTATTCATCCACTTTCACATTGTATGACAACTTCGACCTTTGGCATCAGCTTTTTTCTGCTGATGCTGCCACAGCTTCCATAGATGTTGCTGCCACCATTTCTGACTTTGCCATCTTTGTTGAATGTGGCATAATTGCTGCTGCTACAGTCTTTGTCACCATTTAATTTGAAGACGATGATACCTATTGCCAACATGACATTGCTCTTGTGTCATGACAACAATTCCACGGGAATCAACAAACAAGAATCGACAATCAACAAAAATTTCATCAGAATCCCACAGTAAAAACTTTTATAGAAAGCTTCCACAACATCCTTGAAAGTGGCATGGACAGATGTCCACAACAGTGACATCATTTTGTCATGGTCAGCCTATTGCATTAAATTATGTAGATACCAGTGGTTTCAAAATATCTGTACAAGGGGTTTTGGAAACTTAATTCTGGATGTATTTATAGAAAATATTATTTCTGTCATAATATCTCCAGTAGTTAAGTATTCTAAATTTCACATTTGTTGGAGGTTTCAAAGTTTGCTCCCTAGTACTTATGAGTAATCTGATCAGAAATCTAGTATTTTTCATCAGTCAAATGCAATAATTGTATCTTGCAAGCTTTTGTTAACCCAAAATGAAAAATGGTTTCATTTAAAAATAAAAAAATTACAAAGAAACTGAGAATTTCTACAGGATGCACAGAATTTTTACAATGAACCATCTATTGTTTCACATCTATGAACCCCCACATCTAAAACATATTTTGGTCAATTTCAAAACCCCTGAGACACAAGAAAGCTGAGAATGAGTAGAAACTGTCATCCCATACATCTATGTAGAAAAAACCAACTTTTCAGTATTGTTGCATTCTAATCTTTAAGATATTTAACATTAACACTGGTAGGTAACCATACAACATATAGACCAGAAACTTACAGTACATTTTGTTGGTCTACAAAATAATTAGATGATCCACTTAGAGGATGTCCTAAATTGCACTGGTACCCATACATCATACATTTGTACAGAGGTATACTATAAACTTGGCAAGAATTCTTGTTATTAAAATCATCAACATTATTTTTCCAAATTGATGATTTTAAATATCTCCAGAAAATAATTTTAAGTCTTTCCAACACAAAATAATTCTTAATTCTGCCATAATGACTAAATAAATGCTAAAACAGCATGTTTTGGTATCAGTTTAGTTGTTATGGTACTACATTTCACACAGAAAGCATTTTTTAGGTACAACTTGCATCATTTTGACAGGTACAAAATATATTGCATGTTAAAACAACAGACAGACTATGTCCCCATCCAAATTCTAATGTCCCAATATATTTCAATCGAAAATTCGTGTAGGTAACTTAGGTAGAAAATTATTATTGATAAATTGATGTACATATGAAATTTCACGTAAGAATTCTACAACAGGTAGGATTAAGTCTTTGTGGAAATCCTATTTCCTACCTATGTAATTTGCTTTCTTTTCGAAATAAAGGTAAGTGTTTTAGGTTTTAGTCAATAAGAGCTCTCCTAATGTGGTTCAAAAATAAGTGTCTACTGTAATAGGTCGTGGACCCCTTTGGACGGTCTGTTTTAATCTGGTCCTGAAGGACTTTATCGTTTTCCTCATCTAGCAGTACATAGTACCGTAGCATGCAGATAAGAAGAATAGAAGTAGTACATTCAATACTATGGTACTTACAATAAGTGCAATAAGCCGCAATAATAATTACTCCTCTAATAGGAGTAAGAAGTACTTAAGTATGTATTGTAGTACCATACCATACTTACTAAGTATGAAGTCGCTTCTGGTACTTTGTACCTTACTATCTTATAATATCTAAGTATGCTACCTCAATCAGGCTAAGTACCTCCTAAGTACCTACCTCCACAGTATGTATCGTAGTAGCGATCCATTTTTTATTGAGCCTGATTGAGCCAAAAAAAAAACGAGTCTCACTTTTTTGGCTGTCTATGTGGTCAACCAAAAATGTGATGAAGTACATAATATTGTACTGATCTTCCAGGATCTTCCTTGTTTAATTATGTAGATAGTTGGGGCATTAATTCTGGGTAAGCACTTTTAAGTACTTAGGTATGGTACAATAGACTCTCTGGAGGAATCCTCTCTCCTTCTTGCTATTCCTAAGTAAGCATCCATCTTCTTTACTATTGAGAAACCTCATCCTTCAAGTAGCAGTATCTACTACCATCAATGACACTATTCACTCAGGCAGCAAATAATATGATGTGTTGTGTGTTGTCAACTTGTAAGTAAGTAGTAATACCCAGCCAAGAAGATGGACGGGGTGAATAAAAAATTGTTGTTGCCCCACCACGTCCAATGATCATGTAATAAAAATACCGGAATCAAGATTGATCCCACCTTGAATATTGAATCTAATTGCCAATGCGTCAAGGACCACAAGCCTCAAAAAAATGAAGAATGCCAACATCAATCGTGGCAGCATTGCTGTTATCAAGTTTGGCAAATTTTCCCTTTTACTTCTGTTCTTTCTGGTAAGTCTGGCGAATGATGCCTGTGTTAAATTCCATGCCCCTCTTCCGTTGGCTTTTAATCCGATCGCTCAATTTCTTATTGCTTCAGACAAACCTTTCAGCAGTTTGTGCCGCATCAGATGAAATTGAATTGTCACCAACATCATCAAGGAATGAAAATTCAATACAACACGGAAATGATGAAAAAGGACGAGTCAGAAAAGCGAAAGGAGTTGATGACCATTCGTCAACTTCTCACAAAGATAGAGAGTTGAAAAAGAAGAGCGAAATGAAAACAAATCATGCACCACAATCACAAGTCACATCACATTCAACAATAGAGAGGAAGAGAGCCCGTGCACAGGGAAAGAGAAACAATCGAAATAGGAAACGCAATAGAAAACGTAATAGGAAACGGAACAGGAATTACAACAACAAGCAAAATACGAATGTTCGACACGGAAGCCAACCCCCCAAAAATGCATTTCACCCCAACTGGAACAAAGGCATGTGTGTAAATAACGGCCAGTATCCCAATTATTACAAGAACGACTTTGCCCTTTATTTTTCTTCCACTGCCGAAGCATGCTGCAGAAAACACTTCAAAGGAATGGTCAAGCATTGTGTGAAGATGTCTACAACAACAGTTTCAGTAAGTTGGGGTGGAAGCTCATGGGGCCATGGAGGAAAAAGTGTGACTGGAAAGTCAGGAAAGGGATACAATGGTGCCCACTGGGGAAGCTGGGGCAACTCGTGGGGCACTTCTGGGGGAAAATCTGGCAAAGGAAGCAATTATGACACGGGTAAGTATCACGCACCAGCCAAATATGGTCCGTATGATGTTGCTCCTTACGGAAAGTCTGGAAAATCAGACTGGGGAGGCAGTTCTCACCAGGGAGTAAGCCACGGGGTGTATGTAGGAAAATCAGATAAAAACGAGGTTTGGGGAGGTGGATGGGGAGGTTACCCATACACCTACATGCCAACGTACTACCCAACATACTCTCCGACATCTTACCCCCCTACAACATACTCTCCGACATCCAACCCCCCTACTACGTACTCTCCAACAACTTCAATTCCCACTGCATCAAATATGATAGAAACATTGTTTCCTACGCCGTCATCCTCTTGCTTAACTGAGACAGTTCAATGTGGCCCTGGAAGTCCTTGTTCAAATGGAATGTGCTGTTCTGAATATGGTGTGAGTCTTCCGTTGTCGTTTCAATTTTTGGACCTATCGTATTTCGTCTCTCAAATCCTCGGTCTAATGATACATCCCTCTAGTATTGCGGAACTACCCCTGATTACTGTGGTGATTGCTGCCAGAGTAACTGCAGCAAAAATGCCAAAGAAAAGAAAAAAAAGAAAAAAAAGTCTCCTCCTACTGACACCATACCAACCTACTACCCAACATGGTCAACATACAGTCCGACGCCTAGGTAGAACCTATGACATCGCCAGATGTATTTGTCCCATGACTCTTCAACCTCGAATTTCTCTTCCTCTCCTAAATGTTTAAATGTCGCCATCGCCCCAAAAAAGGCTCTTTTGCCATATCTTAGGTAGGTATCGACTCTCCTCCCTTTAAGTTAAATTTGGCGACACAGTTGATATCTATTCTTATGATCAGAAAGCACTGGATGAGAATGAAATCCGTCATTGCACATGTTCATAGACATAAAATATTTAAGTGCTTGTTTCGTATCGAAAATAGGAACATAAACTGAAATCATTGTATCACAATATAACATCCTACATTCTTGAGCGTCCCCTCATTTTCAATAATCAAGCAACAAAACATGCAACTAGAGAGATGCGAACAAAATATCCATCGTCTTTTCTGTCTTCACCATGCCTTCGATCTCCCCGGGTTGGAGGTTCCATATGTTGGACTCTTTGCTAAGCACGATGTCTGGCATCATCTTGGCCTTCTTCTTTCGAGAGCTGCTTCGGCAAACATCTGCGTCTCTCTTCTTTCGGCATGTAGACTTTGCAGCTTTAAGGAATGTATTCAGTGGAGCTGAATAGTCGGTATTTGCAAAAAGTGCAGTATTTCCATCCCAAGGGCACGGCAAAAGGGGTTTTCCATCGAAAATACGGATGCTGTCCTCAAGAAAAAGCGACGCCGGGCGTTTTGCATCAAATGCTTTGACAAGAGCTGGACGCCACTTTCGAGTTCTTGCGTTTACCAGCCAATTTGAGATTTTATCAATTGCGATGTCGGTCAATGCGTTTTGATAATTGACTAGATTCTTCTGTTCGGCGAGAATTCTCTTGTTGTCTTCGTCCAAAATGATGCAACGTTTCTTAACCAAATGAGACGCCAGATAATTCAGCATCGCATCGTCAGGAAAAGGGTGGACCCAATTGCTTTTGAGCCTGTTGTTGGATTTAACCACAAGTAAATTCGGTGAGGGCCAATGCATCAAAAATGATAGCCCAAGAATTAGAAGGATATCACAAAATTCCTTACCACAATGTCATTTGTGTCGCAAATATCTTCCTTTGAGCTTTTGGTGTTTCGTTGAGCACCGGGGGACGCCAAGAAATAGCAGCACTGCTGCTTAGATTCTGGTGCATCACATCAAACATTTCGGTGTGTGGCGATGTGGAGAGTGTTAGCAAATTATCATTTTCTGGCACTGGAGTTACGACGTTTCTTTGATTCCGCACGATCTGTCTCTGATGTTCGACCGCTTTGATGGATAGCATTGTGAAAAGAATCTCCATCTGCTCGATAGCCACAGAAATCGCATCGATCCTCCCCGATGAGATATTTTTTAGGAATCTGCAGCGAACTCTATTGTACGAAGGGACGTGGATCTCGTTCTCAGGGCTTGCAGCGAGATGCTCCTCATACTTTTGAGCTAGATTTGCAAGTCGCTTGATATCTCCATTTGAATCAAGAAAGTCTTCTCCTTCGCCTAAAATCTCAGAAGGCTTCCACGGCTGAATTGGGTATTTTGGTACGAGTCCAGAACTACCCTTCAATAAGTTACGACTACAACCCCCGTTATCAAATAAACACAAAACATCGTGGGTCAATTCCTTGTCTCTCGAGCTAGGAACAATTCTTCGCCCTGCAGGTTCGTTCTTGGAGCTGCAACTGCTTAGATTCAATAAAAACGAGCGACCATTCTCGTCAGAGCGTTCTGCACATGACCCAAAGAAAGGCGAATGTGTTGCCGTCGATACAATTTGTTGAACCATATCAAGCGGTGACAGCCCTATCCATTTGGTTGATGCGGTGTTGACGATGGAGGAAGAATCACGAGTCGATACCTTCATTGGATAAAGCAATTTGTGCATCTTAGCCATTTCCAGCTGCTGAGGAGATCGCGAGGTCGCACTTGTCGGTTTCGGCACCGTCTCATCAATTCCAGACGCTGCAAATGAAGGAGACGCTTCAAGCGATGAGACCACAGGAATAACGTGGCAGTTGTCGTAGCAATTCGAAACAGATTCATTTGATGACGGGCACATGTCGATCTTGCCAGTGCGACTCATATTGCAGAATGAACGATTGATGCAGCAATGGTTACAATGTTGAAAAAATATTCGATTGAATTTGTGGCAAATGTTGGATCGATCCTCGTGTCTACGATACATACTGTTTATTATTCGGCTCTCGCATTGTCTTGTTTCTGTGTAGTATTGAATGCTATTGCATGTAGGCGTGGACGGCAACACGCTGCGAAAACCATGATAGCAGTTTCTGCGTGAGCGTGGAAGGTGTTGCTTTTGCAGCGGAACTAGAAAACGGTACAAAAGGTTTTTTCACCTTCGCATTTTTTCCGCAAATAGCCATCACCTCAACCGTCACCTTCGTCGCTGCTACCAATAGCCGCCACCTTTGCCTATGCAACCAACAAATGCCGCCACTTTTGAGTCTAAAGTTGGACATGATGCAAGTAGTCACTTGCCACGTAGCATCAACTTTCTACATAGAGCGAAATGCAATTAGTGTCCAAACAGCTTGGAAGCATTAATAAAAAACAGAATGCCTATTTTACTGCTCTCCCTAACATAACAATACAATTCTGATTTTTTTTGTGTCAGCAAAAACTGCAAATAAGCTACAGCGAATAATAAGATTTACTACTCACTCTGCAATGAAAACCAATCGTCATTTATTGCATGAAAATAATAGCCCGGTCTAATGTTCACACGAGTGTGCCTCTGCACCAATTGAGTCACTATGCGACGTCATCTTACGACAAGCTTCACATCGTACATCCTCCTACCATTCCTTGCAAGTGCACCATATCGGTAAATCTCACTTTGTTTACTCCTGAATTGTTTGACTTGACATGATGCCATGCCGCCTCCACTACCATTGAGAACAACGCTTGCGTCGGCATTATCATCCGTGGAATTGGAGTTCACAGAATGTGGATCATCATCCCAAATTACAGCGACACAGTCTAATTCGTTCCCATCTGAGCCCCAAGATTTGACTTCAACTACGCTTCCAATCTTTTGAATCAGATCCGAACTGATGTCTTCTTCTCCAATAGTGCAATTGGCTCCATTGCTCACATTCCTAAATCTCTTCCTCGAAGTTTTGGATGAGTTGGGTGTAGGATAGTACCTGCTACCAAATCGCATTTCATTCCAATCAGGTCCGGGAGATACTCGATCGCCAACCTTTACGTCAACGATAGGTTCCACCTGCAACGACTCTACGCTGCCACTGACAAGAGGCGATTGTGAATGTTTCCAAAACCCCCAACATAGTCCATCGCACACATCATTTGGTTCGAAGCATGTCCTGCATCGCCGTCTAGCTTTTTTATCCACAAAGACTGTTCCTTCCTCCAAATCGCGGATTCGAGATTGTACCTTTTCCATCTGCTTCCTTAGTGTCTTTCGTAAGTTTTTAAATTTGTTTTTGGTTTGATTGTGCTCGCTAGGACCCTCATGTTTGTTCATTTCTTCCCTCTCGTTTACGAGTGATTTGCTCTTTTCCTCGTTCATGTTGTTGCTGCTGTCATTGCCTGCATTGTTGTAATTCTTCCGTTGACATATCTTATTTTTTGGCTCCTTTGCAGAAATGTATGCATCATGTATCTTTTGCAATTCAGAATGTTGGGTTTTCAATTCGTCTACAGTAAATCGCTCCAAGAAAGTGAAAAAGGCGTGTTTCCACGGTTGATGCTTTTCGCAATGATATTCGAACAGTGGCAGATGATCGGACGAAATCGTTGATGAAGGTGAGGAATAGGATGAATCGCATTTACTCTCATTGGCAGTGTCGTTGTCTCCACCCTCAAGGCTGTTGATGTCGCCTCGGTTTTGACACCTAGTACAAACGAGGACTAAATCACGGCACACCGTACATAAGTTTGCTCCGCTGAGCTGGTCATAGGGCGATTGGCACTCAATGCACTTCCCGACGATGTTGCTGCTTCTCCCTCCGTTGCTGGAACGCTGCCCCTGCTCTTGTGGCAATCCATCGCCACCACCGCCCTCTAAATCGCCACCAGCATGATTTTCATTCTCCAATCTCATCTCCTCCGGATCCAAACTGACCCTCTCATCAAACACAAACATCTTTCCTTTATAAAACCCCTTTTCTCCATACTTTTCCAAATATCTATGGATCCCCCCTTTCAAATGACTCACGTCCGTAATTCCATTTTGAGTCAGCATGGCACTGGCTTTGACACATCGTATGCCGCCGGTACAGTACATGAGCACTTTTTTGTCTTTGAGGGTGGGAAGATTTGGGGTTACGAAGGTGGAAGAGAAGTGGGAGAATGTTAAGGTGTTTGGGTTTAGGGCTGGGATTGGCTCTTTTGATTCAGATGTAAGTTCTGATGCTTCATTTGTGTTTGTTTCAACATTGCCGTTCGCACCATTTTCATTGGGTTCACTCTCCTTCTCTGAACCGATGAGTGCACTGCTGGCCGAAGTTTCCTGCAAAGCACCGGAGTGAGGATGAACAAAGTGCCCAATGGCATGCTCAAACGTATTTCGTACGTCAATCAGCACCACTTCTTTCTTCTTCTTATTTTGCTTTGAATTAGTTGCTTTGTTGCTTGCTTCGTCTATTTTGACTTTTTTGGAAGGAGGCTCACTTGTATCTCCATTCACCCCACTGTCGCCATCATCCACTTCCACTTCCACACCGCCATCATTCTCACAAGCCTCCATGAGTATAGAATGAAATTCTTCTGGACTTATTTCTTTTCCACTTTGTGTTGGAATATCATTCACATGAATTAATCCGCCGGTGTTGATGATCTCATTCACTATCTGGATTTTCAAATCTGGAAAGGGCTGCTTGAATGGCCTCAATTGCTTCGGTTGTTGCTCTTGCCCCAATTTGTCACAGGTGCTTCCATTGGAAATTGTAGATTTTTTCCAATCGATGTTGGCAAACAGTCTCCCTCTTCCAGGCTTAGGCACCCCTTTCTCATTCTCGTCAACTTCTGGGGGAACGCCCAAATCACGAATTAAATCAAATCCCTCCATTTGAGCTATGTAGGAATTCAGTTCCTTTTCAGTGGCACAACTCAGAGTGCCATTGATGCCTTCCTTAGAAATTAGGATTCTTCCTTTCATTTCACTGCCGCCAACCGTAGTTTTTGTGCACAGCTGCGATTGATAGTCTTTCAATCTCGGGAGATAAAAATGAGAGGCATGACTTTGAAAAAAATCATTTGTTTCTTGGTCCAATGTGTTACCAACTTCTTCGTTGCTGCTTTCGTCCCCGTTTTGGGTCGTTGGAAGAAAATATCTGTAGAATAAGACAACGTGTCCGTGTGTTGTTGGGCGATCCCTCATGGTTCTTCTTATTTTTTGTTGTTGTTTGTTGCTTGAAAGTTGAATGACTGCTCGCACCACTGAGCTCAGTGAAATAATCAATAATCAATCTTTACTAATCCGTGGTGTATTGTACTACTCACGGCATTTCAGGCTACTATGGCAAAATACGATAAGGTCGAATTTGATCGACTTTTGTATGGCATTTTGAGGTAAGTCTACGTGTAATAGCGGTACCATACAACAATCTGAAAATACAACTATTGCAAAATTTGATTCTAATGTCCAAACTAGTTCTACAAATTGCAATTATTTTCAGATCTTTCTAGTTAATTTTTAATTTACCTAATACTTTACCCATATTGTACAAGAAGGTAATACTGATTTCAAAAGTACTGGGTCACATAAACAACATAATCTTTATGTAACCTCTACACTCATAATTTACTGCCCAAACACTTTTGGGCCTTGCAATAATGCCAAAAATGTAGTAGTAAATGAAAATCTGATACTCCTGCCTTTAAAAGTCATATACAGTTTTTTTACAGGATAAATATACTGAAAAATTATAATAATAAATGATTTCAAAAATCAAGTTTTGACAATTATGACCTTAATGTACCTGGTGAAATGCCATGCTGTAGAAGTAAAAATAGGATCTTGTAGTATAAAAAAACTTTTTTGTGGGACAACAAAAATGGTCTATAACACCTTTCTCATAATACAGAGGTAGTGTTTATTTTCTTAATGACTCAGTGTGGCATTTTGCAGACATTTGACGTCATTCCGGCCATGTTGCCAGGTAGGTATTCATATAATAACTAACTGTATTGTACCTAAAATACCACTACCTTACAACATCATCATCATCACTTCTTACATCCTGCTACTAGTACTTAGTACAATGTGACTGTGGGATGAGTCCATCTAGATCAGGAAATATTCTGGAACACTTTCTTTCTCTCATTGGCTCTATCTCTAAGTGACCTCGTTATTTTTTGACATTCTATTGATAAATAATAATATTGAATGCCCTGCCTTGTGGCTCGACCGTGATCGTGGGCACAGGCAACAGCCTTTAATCTCCACACGCACGCACAGAAGTGTCGATCAGAAACGGGCATTGTACAATACCATACTACTACCATAATAAAAAAATTATCACTCCTATGTATGTTATTAATTTTCCTTCTTATTGTTGGCAAAGGCTGGAAACTTCTGGAAACTTGTTGGGGTTGAGGAGAAGCCTGAATTCTTCGACAATGATCCGCTGACTTCTTTTTGGACTTGGACTACCATAAATAGCTTAGCTGAAGTTGGCTCTCCCCATTGCGTCCCATCCTTCTTAGGATCCTACTACACTATTTGTTTGAGATTGTACGAGCAAGCGTTGAAAGTTTCTGCTTAAGTTCCATCTTCAGCGCATACCATTTTTTCGATCATTAGAGGGAACTCAAGCAAGAACACAATCCCGAGTTGCAATCTATTATCTCAATATACCAAGCTTCGTCAATATGCGCATGCCACGTCGCTTCACAACGAAGATCACCATGGTCTTCGGCCTGGCATTGATTGCTTCCTTTTCCATTGAGTTCCTGTTTGGCATCAACGGCCTGGCGCAATATTTGGTGACATCTCCGAGGACTTTGATTCTCGAGACTTCCAACTACGACGCTGAAGATGAGTATAGCAACAGGAAGCTGATGTCAGTGATATCTCTGCGAGCAAGTGCAAGTCCCACCGAGATCCCTGGCTTTATCAAAACCAATGTTGCCGACGTAAGTGATCCAAAAAAGTCTCCGCAATTAGAGACGCCACTCTTTTTTCATGTTCCAAAGAGCGGTGGAACGGCCATCCAACATCTCTACTGGTGTATGGGATTAACTCTGGCCAATGAAGTAGGAACGAACCCTAAATTTCAGAGGCATATGCTCAAAAGAATTGACGTATTCCGGCCATGGGATCATTTGCCTAACAAAGTGGTAAATGTTGATACTACCACCCACAAGGGAATTTTACGTGCACGAAGCATGAATTTGTTAGGTGTTCATGATAACAGGCTGGACTATACGAAGCCAGAAAACTTCGACGCTGATAAAAAGCCAAAAGTTGATCTCATCCTCAGTGGAGAATTTCAGTTTGTTTCGAGCATGCTCTACTCGCCTCAGCACAAAGCGCGTGTGCTTGCACTATTTAGGCACCCGGTCCATCGATCTGTCAGTATGTTCTACTATCTACAAACAGCATCGTGGGAACCAACGTACAAGCCTGAATATCAAACAATGACCCTACTTGAGTGGTCTCAACAACCCAACATTGAAAACAACTACGTGGTCCGAAAAATTGTTGCCAAACATCACATGGATCCTCTTGATGAGCGTGACTTGGAGCTAGCAATGAATATTGTTGGTTCGAAGTTTCTGGTGGGGTTGATGGAAAACTTTGAAGAAAGCGTTCATCGATTCAATTCGTACCTAGGAATTAATGAGAATGACCCAACAAATCGAGAATGTTTCCAAAAGTATGCAGCGAAGGAAAAAGAGGATACACAAGAAGAAAGGCGTAGAGCAAATAGACAGTTTGCAACAGAGAACAGGAGGGATCAGAGGAGACGTGCAAACGAACGCAACACAAATGATCATCCAGATTTGGACGAGAAAAGTCCAGCTTGGAATCAACTGGCGAGAATTAACCAGTACGATATGAAACTGTACAAGTACGTGAGGGACCTGTTTATGGAGCAAGGAAAGATGTTTGAGTCAAATGGTGCTGTAAAGGACACAATGTCACAGCGCGTTCTGGCAACGAGTGTGGAAAAGAAGCAGACAGTGGTGCAAACCACTCAACAAAAAGGACAACAAGCGTCCTCATCGACTGCGGCGGGGAAGGAGATGGTTTCACTAAGCTCCCAGAGAGCACAAGAACGGAAGATGGCAAATCAAAATACGGGTGCTGCAAAAAAGACTTCATTTGATTCTTATCGACGAGGACTAGGCACAACGGATGCATCGGCTTACTTCAAAAGAGATGCCTTTTTCTAGCATGATCAAAAGTCCTAGAGGTGATCTGATCTTGACTTGTTTGAAACGAACGTATGTACAGGAAGTTTATATGAGGAATAACTACATCAACATTATCGTTAATTAGATGAAGCATCTTTTTGTACAAACTGTGTACCACGAAGGACTACATCTCTTGCAGCTCGCGTTGCAAATTGCCAAATTCAAATAAGGCTGCTTTTTTTATTCCATGGAATTGAAGGTCTTTTTCCAGCTCAATTATAGTTGCATTTTGTATTTCTTTTTTCAGTGCCTGCAGGAAGCGTTTGAGCTCTCTCGTCCTGTATTTTCTTTGAGCGGTTTTTATTTGTTCTTGACTTGCATAGTAGCTACCATTTATAGTTTCGTTTGACAGACACTGCCTTACATGATCATGAGCACCACTTGATGTTTCTGTTCCGTGATGGCAATATCCACAGAAGTGTTTTTTGCAAATGCCGCACTGTATTGCCATGCAGCCATCGAATTCTGCGTACGGTGCACGGCAGTGCGGGCACTTCAAATTTAGAACATCGTCTTGAGCCTTCTTCGCATGCTGCTTTGCTTGCAGCTTGACATAGCTGGAGAGTTCTCCGTATTGATCAATGAACTCTGCTATCTTAGCCTCCAGTCTCTTATCGAAGTCGTGAGATAATTGCTCGACTCTCAGTTTCACTTTGCTATCAATTTTAGCCTCCTCAAGGGCCTCCCATGTGATCCCACTTAAAAAAGACGCCAATATCTGAGTATCAAACGGTTCACCGCAGACGCAACAGTTGATTTTGCCATCTTGATGTTGAACTTGCTCGATTTGGGATCGCACCATTCCATCCACACAACCATCCTTTCCACTGCAATAAAAATGACCTTGGCTGCACTGGGGCCCCTGGTCAGAATCAAAGGATTCCATACAGCAGCAACAATCTACAACTACATCGTACCCCTCTTGCTTGACCCAAAATTCAAGCTTTTCAAACACTCCCAGTACAATTTGTTGCCCGACATTCCGAGGCTTGTTTATGGCGCAAATGGTGATTTCGTCATCAAATAGCTCAAAAAAAGCACGTTTTGAAAATTTTCCTAGAATCGTCTCTTTTATTTCTTCTTCGGGTTTTTGACGAAGCCTCTTGATTACGCCTTTACTAAACGTTCTTGATTCTTGCACGAAAAAACTAGCTGGCGGGTCAATCAAACTCTTTCCAATAATTTCAATCGCGCCATGTACGTTGTCATTGACTCCTCGGACAGCAATTCCATATTCTCCACCTCCCCATTGATTCTTTCTCTTCTCGATTTGACAAAGTCCCTTTTCCAGTGCCAGCGATCGAAGGTAAGAAAAGAACTCTTCCGAAGATGTGATCAGGAACCACGGACGAGAGCTTTGAGGCAATTCGAGAACAACTTCGATTGATGACTGCGAGGAAAAGTCAAAAGTGTTCCACGCCGGTGTTGAATTGTGTTTGGTTTTCGCTTTTGAGTTGTCATTCGGGAAGAATGTCGCCAATGTTTGTTTCGGCCGCTTTTCGATCGAAGGCATTTTGCTATGGTACTCCTTTTTAGCATCGCTGGCGTTTCGCAACTGGGATGGACTGTGAGCGGATGCGCAGAGCCGCCCATATGGGCATCGGCCTGGCTGTCTGCAAAGCTGAGTCAAGAAATTGAAGGGGTGATACACCACTTCTACTCGTGTCTGCGCGTCGCCCTCTTCCGGAAGGTAGAAGGTGGAATATGGATCTCGTCTCCTGTCATTTTCTGAGTGAAAGTAAAAACACTGCCGGCTGTCTTTGCATTCAAGTTTTGGACACAAAGACGTTTTGAAAGTGGACAAGAATCTGTGAACATTATCACCCGGGACAGTTTTGAGTTTCGATGCCATTTGGCGTTGTTTCCCATCGGAACTAACACCTCCCTTCCAACTTTTTGAGTTCCATTTTCCATCATTCATGTTGTTGAACAAGAAAATGGAGTTTTCAATGGTAGCACTGAGGAAGATTGTTTAACAGGGCCAATTTGTTGAATTCAAGAATTCATCTATTACTTCAAGGTAGTCCCCATAGTGCTTGTTTAATCGGGTAGAAAAATAAATACATGCCAGTATGTTGGCTTGAAATTTTCAAACAGAGTACCATAGTAACTTGAATGAAGGGTGCAATGCAAAACAAACATGCTCATTTTCAATTTCATAGTAATTCATGGCCCACAGCCCACAGAACACTTGAAATACACCAGAGTTCAATCCGTTAGATCCCCAACGATAGTTACCTATTATTCTGTGGTAAAGATCCCATGACACTCTGCCAAAAGACCAGTTGCAAGAAAAATAAGAATAGTAAGTAGTACAACATGTAAGCTAGAAATTTAATTTTGACAACTGCGTTCCAGGGAGTGACTCGTTAGAGTAAGTGCTAACACAGCTGCCACAAGTAGAATGAACAAATTCTTCCAAGGTCTCGGTCAATTCAAGTGTCTTGATTTATGTTTTTTATGTTTAATAATCTTATAGTCTTGTACGCGTACTCTACTTATGCCAAGGTTCCAGTTGCAAGATGTAAAAACACATTCAGACTTCCCCGATGGATGATGTAGTACCTACTGTACTTTCTTTAAGCTTAGATGAGGAATGGTCTTCAGAACTACTCATCTCGGCAAAAAGCTGCAAATATTTGATTTAACACCCAGGCCTTCTGCGTAATCATAACTTTTGTTCAACTCCCCATTTCAAACTTCGTACATTTTCAATGTCTTACCTGTAACATTGCGGCTCGCACTCTCTGACGGTTTAGAATAACGCGCTTTATGTTCTTTCACTGTGTTCTTGTTATTCGCCTTTTGATTCTTATTTCTTGGGTCAAATTCAGGGTGTAACTGAATGCAAACCACTTCAATAGATTCTTCGGCAATGGCTTCCTCGTCTTTATTCTTGTTTCTGCGTTCTCGTCTGAGCATTGTGTTCTTCATACCTATCGCATTTATCTTGTGAGTTTTCTTGCTATATTCTACCTCAATCGATGGCTCAAGCACCTCATCTTGATTATTGTAACATCCCGACCACAGCCCTCGACGCTCTTTGATTTTCCTCCTCATATTAGGATCAATCATAGAAGCAATGGCACGCAATTTGTTTTTGCCACGGCCATACTGCCCTTTTTCTTTTCCACTTTTGCCATTAGCTGTTACAAATGAGATAGCTGTGGATCCTGTTGTGTACACAGAATTATCCGAAAGAGAGCATGTGGATATGGTCTCGTCGTCAATTTTTTCAAAGATGGCACTGGCATCGCCTGCACATGGATTGATTTTAGGAGTGGATTCAAGCACCGAGTCCAAATTTGTATTGCATTGAGTGAAATCCAGTACCGAGTCCACATTTGCGTTGCATTGAGTGAATTCCAGCATCGATTCCATATTTGTGCTACATGAAGTAAGGCTGCAAGCATCTTCTCCAAGACTTTCCCATGGCTCTTCCTTCATACCACGCGAGTCTTGAATATTGTTATCATTGGTGAACCGTGCCACTCCCTCCATATTTGACAAATGGCCTTGCGCCATCTGATGCAACTTTGCCTGTGATTGTAGCATTTTGTTCAGATCGGTTCTGTCTTCCTCGACAATCCGTTGGAAGAAATCATCGTTATCGGCTGCCAGGGTAGCACTTTGTTGTCCACTCATTTTAAAAATTTGTACAAGTTTCCTAATGGAAAGAAATCACAATCAATTTGCCTCGACAACGCGAAGAAAAAAATGCTAGGCTACCATACTGCATTCACAGATCCAAGTAAATTATGAGACGGTAGACACTAGTACTAACAAGAAGTATCAATCAAGTGCTTCGTCACACTGGTAGGTACTTTGGTACCTATCGAGATAGCAGAAACCTTTCAACATCCATATCCATCAGATTGAGAAGTTTGTACCAGTACAATGGCTATTTTTGTTGCTGTATCATCATCTTGTATCATGCATGATTCATGATCAACCATGTCAAGAACATTCTGTGAGGAGATTTCGAGGTGAACGAACGAACACACAACCTGCACCTGCTGTTGCTTTGCTGGTGCTTACCTTACTTGGGTGTGTTCGCTTACTTCTTGTGAGCATCGAGTGGCATATATAATTATTCTTTGCCCCCAACGTAAAACTTTTTGAAATCAGGATTTACCGAACGTACACTTTAAAAATAAGTATACTTGACTAAGTGAACTTGCGTACGACTAATTTTCACATAAGTTACTTCTAATGGAATGAACATCTTTGGAAGAATTAAGCCAACATAGTTTCCAACGGACATTGATTCTTACCTCAACATTTTAACATACTTACTACTAATAAGTACCATACAATACCATATTGTATGGTATTGTACATACAAACTGTAATCTTGGGTTTTAGTACTTAGTAGAGTGACATTATTATTTACTCCTATTATTTTAAAAAATGAACTTTGGCTGGAAGTGAATGTCTCAGGAACATCCTTGGAATGATTAAAATTTAGCGATTTGGCGATTATCGGCGAAAT